>LZPB01000321.1:6714-17328 GCA_001676865.1 Ceratocystiopsis minuta
GCTGTTGCTGCTGCTGCTGCATGGGTTGCTGGGGCGGGCGCTGCAGGTCTGCTCCTCGGCTGCCGTTGACGGCCGCATTGTTGTATTCTTTCGAAGGCTCCTGCGTAATAGGCGACGGGTTCTGGCTGGAGTTGCTGACCGGAGACACGGCATAACCACCCCGTTCGGCCGACGTGTTCCGCACCCTCGCTGCGGCGGCGGCCACGTTGTTGGCGAGCGATGGTCTTGGCGGCTGTCCTTGTGGCGGTGGCCCCGCTGGGCTGACCGCCGTTCTGGGAATCTTTGACACGCCATTTAGAGACGACGGCGAGTTGCCATCGCTGCCGTTAGGCGATCGGAACCCGTTGGTTGGGCTCGTCACATGGCCTGGAGCGATGGTGCGCTTCCGGTCGCCCGGGTCCAGCGAGCCATCCCTGGACTGCAAGGCGCGGCTGCCGTCGGTCTGGCTGGGTCGGCGTACGCCCTGTGGCGGCTTCTGTCCAGCAGCCTGGGAGTCGGGATACCGGATCTTGGTCGTGTCGAGGACGTAAACGAGAGCAAGATCGTTGACCGAAACGGTCGGAGAGCTCGGCTCGCCACCCAATACGACAATGGACTTGCCGACGGCTGTCATGCTGTGGCCGGAGCGGGGCGAGGGTGAGGGGCCCATGTTCTGGAACGTATACCAGCGGCGCGATGTGATTCGGAAAGCGGCCAGGTCGTCTAGGTCGGCACCCTCTTCGGTGCGGCCACCGAAGATGTACATGACGTCGTCGACAAGGGCGGCAGCATGGCCTTCACGCTCGACTGGGATATACCCTATGCAATCCAGCTGGGACCAGCTGTTGGTTGCGGGATCAAAGCACCAGACGTCGTTGAACCACTGGAAGCCGTTGGTTCCGCCGAAACTAGATGCAATTGTCAGTATCTGCAGGCAGGGCGGGGTCAGCATACAGCCAGCCAGACGTCACTTACAGGTACATCTTGTCGTTGTACGAGACCATGGAATGATTTGTGCGGGCGGGGGGTATTCTGCTGTTTGGTGCATCGCTGTTGGGGGCAATGATCTCCCACCGGTTGTTGGGCATCTGCAGCTGATTCAGGTCAAAGGCTGCCAGGTCGTTCATGAAGAACCCCTCGACTTGGCCACCGAAGATGAAGATCTTGGAGCCGAGAATGTTGAGCGAATGGCCATAGCGGCCGGAAGGCCGTGGACCAGCGGGCAATGCTCGCGACCACTGCTTGGTGGCTGGAGGCAGAAGTCAGCAATGCACAAGGACAACAAGCGGAGTGGGCAGGCATACATGTGTTCAGCAAGTAGAGGGTCTCGTCGAGAATATCGGCCTCGTCGATCTTGGTATCGCCACCGTAGACGATAAAGGCATTGCCAACAAGCAGACTGGAGTGGCCGACACGGGGGCTGGGGCCCTCTGCCGTGGTGGCCAGCTGGTAACAGGACATGTTGCCGCCGGCCTCGACCATCCACAGGTCGCCCTTGACCGTCTGGCTGTTGATCAGGCCGCCCATGACGTAGATGTCGCCCTCTTTGGAGCTGGTCGCGTTGACGGCAGCGCCGTAGCGCGGAAAGGGGCTCGTGGAGGATGCGCTATAGGTGAGTCGCCGTTGCGACCAGGGGTAGAGGGACATGTTGGGGTTGGCGAGGGCCGGGCCAGGGCCATTGCGCAACTGCTGGGTTAGCAACTATGCAGACAACACGTCGTTCTCATCTGGGCGCAACCTACCTGCAGATCAGACTTCTCGCTGATGTCTCCCGCCGTTCCTGGCCGGCGGGCATATGTGTTGGGCTGTTCGGGGCTGGCATTCTGGTCGTTCTCGAGCGAGTTGAGGCTGCCAGTCGGTGTTGACCGCTGGAGTGACGTCTTCTCGTCGCGCGCGAGGCGCGAGGCACTGGTGCTGATGATGGAGGACGACTGCGAGCCGCTGCCGGTCAAGGGCGGCGGGCCATCGCGGCTGGAGAGGACACGGTCTTTCTCGCGGTCGTGATTGTGATTTTTCTTGGATTTGAAGAGAAACGCCATCGCGCCGAGACGAGCGGCCGAAGCAGCTACTGATCAAGAGGGTGCGCGGCAGGGAGGAAGCGATGCCGCGACGGGGGGCCGACGGCGAGATGGTGATGAAACCTAGGTGCAGGCAGATGCTCCAAGGCTGGTACAAGGGGAGGCGCAGCAAGTCGTCAGATGGAAGAGCAACGGATGCATCGATGAGAAAGGCCGGGCGTGCAAGCAAGATCGGCGCCGGGAGCGATGCAAAGAACGCGCTGGTGATAAAGACGTTATCCTGTTGGCGATGGCGATGTTACGGGAAAAGCTGGAGACGCGGCCAAGCAGGAGGGCCTGGCAGAAGAAGAACGGCGCGTCGCAGAAGCCGGGGTGTGGCGGTCAGCGGTCGACTGGGGACGTGGCTGGTCAAAAAGGGGCCGGGACCGAAAGCGATGGGATGGAAAGAGGTCGCAAAAGGGTCACTCGCGAGCAAGGGAGGCAGACAGAGACAAGAGACGCCAGGAAAAAAAGGAGGTCGAAAGAGAGGCAGACCCGCTATTTGGGAGAGCGGAGGGACGGGCAGTGGGTCTGCGGGCGGGCGCTGGAAAGCTGCAGCACGATTGCGCAGTATCGTTCCTGCTGCGATGCGTAGCCGTAGTGCCTGCGTCAGTGGGCGATGGCACGTAATGCACGAGACGAATAGGGGGAAGGGGCAAAAACGCGGCGGTTGGGCGTCAAGTCCAAAGTACGTACTCCGTGCGAACAGAGAGAGCTTATCTCCATTCGAGCTAGCGTGGTTGGGGCTGTCACAGTGCCCCTGTCCCGCGGGATCGTTCGTTCTTTCTTGATTGGGTTGGCAGAAAAGGGGGCCGGGGGTGGGCCGTACGGCATGCTGTTTCTTCAGTCTTCCAGTGTTCTTCAGTGCAACACGATGCCTGTGTTGGTGCTGCTGTCTTTCCTTCTCCGCTCCGTTTTCACTCCGTTCGGTTCCGTTTGGAAGATACTCCGTGCGCCGGGATTTGCGTATATTTGCCCGTATTACGCGTTTGCCCGATCACATGCTTCTGCCTCGCATTTTCCAGTTTTTCCTCCTTACGGCAGGGCAGGAATACGAAAAGAACGAAACAACTAATTCCACTAATTCGTCTTATTCCTCACAGCTAAAGAAGGCTGGGTAGAACCCTTGCGCGCACTGGCATGCATTTGGCGCGCGAACAAAACAAGAGGCTGGCCAGCGGCAGCCAATAGCAAAGAGAGCCTGTGCAGAAAGCCGAGCCTTGCTTTGTTCCCCTGTTCCGACCTGTGGCTGGTCGCGATACACGACATCTCAGAAACAGCTGGCATGCCCGAGTATATAGGACAGAGGAGCACTTCGAGCAAGCTCGAAGCCGCAGACGACGGGCAGCCTACGGTGAATGCTGGCCGACACATCGTGGTAGCAGACACATCGTGTGGCATCCCTCTCAGCAGGGTCTTTGACAATACGACAGAAGACGGCTGCATCTTCCAGACTCACTCTCACGTATCTCACAGGCTCATTCGAGTCACTTGACGTCCACACCACCTTCTGGCTCGTCTACCCCGTGCAACCGCTGCTGTTTCTTACGCCCACGTCTGCCGGAATTGGGGATCCCCGTGCAACCCACAGGACCTGATTTCTCTCTCTTCTTTGTCTCATTCTCTCGCCCACCTCGTAAAAGGGGCGCTCCCACCCAGCGGTCAATGTCTCGCATTGCCTGACGCAATTGGTGGTCAACGCCAGCCACGTTCCATCCGAACAAGTGCCTCATCGCGTGGCGATCTTATCATGACGGGGGATGGCGAGATGCATGCAACAAAATCAGTGTCTGGGATGAGGGAAGAATAAACAAACCGAAAGGTCTACCTCCGTACTCGTACTGCGTATAAAAACTACCAAAATGAGGTCCTTATCCTTTTTCTCTTTTCCTCTTTTCCTCTTCTTTCTCGAATTGAAGTTCCAAGCTTGTGCTCCCTCTTGAAACCCACGCACCCCAAGCTTAAATGCAGCTCCCGGACCTCATAGGCCGGCTATACATACTCTACGCCAATCACCCGTGCTTCGTGTTGCTTTGTGCTTTGCTCTTTACTTGGTGCAGTGAGCTCAGTGCCGACCCGTTCATGGCCGTGCCCCACTTCCCTCTCAAAACCCATCACGAGATGCCCTGTGGGGACAAAAACCTTCCGTAGCTCTACCGAGTGTTAGTAATAGGTGTACATCAACACTGGCGCACATTGTGCCCGGCGCAGAAGTATCTCCGTATGATGCTAAGATTGGCCGCCCCGAGCAAAGAAGGAAGGAGCCATTGCCGCTTGCATCCACCTCATCACCTTCCCTGACCCTCCCGTCTCGCGATCCCCATTTGAAAACTATCACCATTTCGCCTCTCTACCAACGCTCCTTGCGCACGCTGTCTTCGACTGCGCGCCCCGTGGGTTTCTACACCTCCTGCCCGGTAAGCGACCTCTTTCTCTCTTCTGTCAGTTCTCGTCTGCCGGTTGGGCGTCATCTCTTCCGCCACTCGTCTTCCCATCTCTTTCCCATTGCCGAGTTCGCCACGGAATCGACAAGATCTCGACAACGATGCACCGAGTCGGCGCGGCAGCAAAGCACTGAAGCTACGAAGCAGCTGGATTCGAAGACACGCGCCCGAGTCCCATCCACGGCGAAACGAGGCACAAACACGACCACACAGAGACATACTGTTCTCTGCCCTGTCTTGACTCACTCTGAGGCCTGTCTCTAACTTTTGTGTCCTGTCTAAGCTTTTTTTGCATCGCTCTTCCTTTTTCCCTTCTCCTCCGCCGGCTGCGTGTCACCACTGCGACCGTCGCGACCGTCTGCGGTTGACAAAGCCGACAACCCGTCCCATAAAAGGAGCACCCCCCAATCGGTTGATGTGCAGCATCTAGAAGACCGAAGGCCGCGTGCCCCTCGACGGCCACTCCCTCCGCGTGCGTCCGGGCCGCATTCTCCCCGACACCGATCTGCTGCGACGCTGCTGCATTCCTGGCTAGCAACGTCTCCCACATTTCCCTCCGATCCCATCCATCCGCTCCAGCACTAGCACCATGCCTGCCCGTACGGACACCTCCACAACAACGCCCACGACAGCAACTACCACAGCCCGATCGGCATCCGGTCTTGCCACGGAAGCCAACCAGCCGAGCGCCAGCCGCGTTGGCGCGCCATCCACAGCTACAGCCACAGTGACTCCCGCGTCAGCGCCATCGACGGGTGAGTCCCTGAGCAGCGATGACAGCACAGGGCCGCAAAATGGCGGGCGCGGTCTCACGATGCGCGCTGCGAAACGGGGCACAACGGACGGCTTTGATCGCATTGCCGAGCGCCGGCGTCAGCAGCAACAAGAGGCGCAGCAGCAGCCCCGACAGCAGGAGCCACAACGGCACCAGCAGCAACAGCACAGCTGGAGCAGTAGCCGACTGAACAACGGACATACTGCGCCTGCTAAGCCACCCTTTCTGCGCTCCAAGAGCGACTTTGTGCGTCCCGGCGATGACAACGAGACTGCGTTGACACACCACGACGGTCGGTCTGATGCCGGCGCAGACGCCGATGCAGACGATGACGACGAGGACACCGAGCTCTGGGGCACCCGACACGGCTTTGAAAGCCACTACCAGTCTGAGCAAATCGCACAACTAGCTAATGTTTGTGCCGCCTTCTCTTTCCTACTCTTGTCATCGCCTCCTAACCCCCTACTAGAACTGGTACATGTATTTCACCGACAAGCGCCACGAGACCAACGGAAAGCTGCTGCAGCCCGTGCGCAAGGTCGAGGAATGGCGCATGCGCGACCGTTTGAAGACCGTCTCCGCCGTCATTGCCGTCTGCCTGAACATTGGCGTCGAACCCCCAGATCAGCTGCGCACCAGCCCCGGTGCCCGCCTCGAGGCCTGGCAGGATACCACTGTTCCACCCGCGCATAAGGTGCTCGAGAACATTGGCAAGGCCCTTGTCAGCCAGTACGAGGCTCTCGCCATCCGCCCGCGCTACAAGCAGTACCTCGACCCGTCCGTCGAGGAGACCAAGCGCTTTTGCATCTCACTACGCCGCAACGCCAAGGACGAGCGTGTTCTGTTGCATTACAACGGCCATGGTGTCCCCAAGCCAACCGCGTCCGGCGAGATATGGGTTTTTAACAAAAACTATACGCAGTATATTCCAATCTCACTCTACGACATGCAGAGCTGGCTCCAGGCGCCGACCATCTACGTCTGGGACTGCTCGGAGGCCGGCAACATCCTTACCAACTACGAACGCTTCGTCGTTAAGCACGAGCAAGAAGAAAACGAAGCCAAGGCAGCCGACCCGTCCTACGAGAAAACAAACTTCCGTCCCTTTGTCCACCTGGCTGCCTGTGCCGCCAAGGAGAACCTGCCCACCAACCCGCTGATCCCCGCCGACATCTTCAGCTCGTGCCTGACCACGCCGATGGAGATGGCGCTCTGGTTCTTCGTCCAGCAGAACCCTCTCAAGACCAACCTTACCCCCGAGCGTGCGCGGAAGCTTCCCGGGCGTCTTCAAGACCGCCGGACCCCGCTTGGCGAGCTCAACTGGATCTTCACCGCGATCACCGACACCATTGCCTGGACGACCCTGTCACGCGACCTGTTCCGCAAGTTCTTCCGCCAGGATCTGCTTGTGGCTGCGCTCTTCCGCAACTTCCTGTTGGCCCAGCGCATCATGTCCGTGTACGGCTGCCACCCCCAGTCGGTGCCGCAGCTGCCCGACACGCGCCAGCACCCGCTGTGGGCGAGCTGGGACCTGGCGATCGACCAGGCCCTGGACCAGCTGCCCATGCTCGAGCGCGAGGAGACGGAACACATCGACTACGAGTACCGCAACTCAACGTTTTTCGCCGACCAGCTGACGGCCTTTGAGCGCTACCTGACGCGCGGCGACGCCATCCAGCGCAAGCTGCCGGAGCAGCTCCCCGTCGTGCTGCAGGTGCTGCTGAGCCAGCAGCACCGGGTGCGCGCGCTGATTCTTCTGGGCCGCTTTCTGGACCTGGGCCCGTGGGCTGTGCAGCTGGCGCTGAGCATTGGCATCTTCCCTTATGTGTTGAAGCTGCTGCAGTCAGCGACGGCGGAGCTCAAGCCGGTCATGGTGTTCATCTGGACGCGCGTGCTCGCGGTCGACATTTCGTGTCAGCAGGACCTGATTAAGGACAGCGGGTACAGCTACTTTGCGTCGATCCTGCGGCCGAACGAGGGCCTGCCGGTGGTCAACACGGACGAGCACAAGGCGATGTGCGCGTTTATCCTGGCGATGCTGTGCAAGGGCTACAAGTCCGGGCAGATGGTGTGCAACCAGACGGACATTCTGGTGTCGTGCATCGCGCACCTGCGCAACGAGGAGAACCCGCTGCTGCGGCAGTGGTCGTGCCTGTGTCTCAGCCAGCTGTGGCAGGACCTGCCGGAGGCAAAGTGGCGCGGCATCCGCGAGTGCGCGCCACTGCGGCTGTCCTACCTGGCCAAGGACCCGATCTGCGAGGTCCGGTGCGCGATGCTGCACGCCATGACGACGCTGCTGGGCATCCCCGACGTGACGGACGAGGTGGCCCGGATTGAGGAGTCGATCGCCTGGACGGTGCTGGAGATGGCCAACGACGGGAGCCCGATGGTGCGCAAAGAGCTCGTCGTCTTCATGTCGCACTTTCTCGTGCGGTACGAGAACAAGTTCCTGGTGGCCGCGTACGAGCACCTGCAGGAAGAGAAGGAGTACATGATGTTCTCGCCGGCGGATGCCGGTGTCGGGCTGGGACTGAGCGGCGTCGGTAGCAAGATGGGCCTGCACTATGTGCGGGCGTCCGAGGGCGCCGTGACGTTCCGGCAGCGGCCGCCGCCGCAGAAGCAGCAGCAGCAGCAGGCCAAGGGGCTGTCACACAACACCATTTTCACGGCGTACTGGAAACAGCTGTTGGTGATGAGCGTCGACCCGCACCCCGACGTCCAAGAGCTGGCGACGGCGGTGGTGGACTACCTGCACGAGGCGCTCCTGAGCTCGCCGGTCGGGATGCAGGCACAGGCGCTGATGGAAGACATCCAGAAGAGCCACCTGCGGCTGGCGCGGCGCAGCCGGCTGGCGCAGGCGTCACAAGGGGTCGCGAGCGTGCTGCACGGCCACAGCCCGCGCCACAGCCTGAGCCTGACGGGCAGCACGAGCGGAGACATGGCCGGGCTGCTGGGCAACGGGCGGGCCAACAACGGCAGCGAGACGGACGGTGGCAGCACGGAGACGGACGGCACGCCGCCGCCGTATCCGTCGCCCGGGATTCTGCGGCGCACGGTCAGCACGCTGTTCTCGCCCTTTTTCGGCGGCTCGGACAGCAGCAACACGCCGGGCAGCCCGCTGTCAGCGGCGAGCGGCGGGCGTCCGGGGTCCGCGTACAGCCAGGGGGCGCCGACATCGCCGGGCCTGCTGCGGTCAGCGACGCTGTCACAGCGGAGCGCGAGCCGGAAGCGGGGCGCGGTGGGCCTGGGAGTGATGATGGCGGGAGCGCCGCTGCCACCGGACCGGACGGAAGCGCCGCCGGAGGAGAGCGAGCGGGAGACGATCGCGTCGCCGTACAACGTGGCGCCGGAGCCGACGTCGCTGCGGGCGGAGGTGGAGGCGCAGGCGGCGGGTACGTCGCGGCAGGTGACGGCGACGCCGCCGCCGGCGATGCCGCTGGAGAGCACGTACCTGGACTGGTCGACGGAGTACTTCCGGGAGCCGCAGATGCGCAAGGTGGAGTCGGATGAGCCGGGCAGCACGGAGTACAACCAGCGCAACTGGCGGCGGACGCGCAACGAGAGCGTGCTGCGGGAGACGCAGCCGCAGAAGGCGTACGCGGGGTCGCACAAGTGGACGAACCAGCAGGGGATGATCAACAACGGGTCGCAGCCGCGGTGCATGGCGTTCCACCAGTTCGAGGACCATCTGGCGGTGGCGGACGACGGCAACACGGTGCAGGTGTGGGACTGGCGGACGCACGAGCGGCTGAGCCGGTTCTCGAACGGCAACCCGCCGGGGTCGCACGTGAGCGACATCAAGTACATCAACGAGGACGACCAGGCGCTGCTGATGGCGGGGNNGTACCGGCACTACGAGAGCGGGCGCGGGGTGGAGCTGGCGTCGGCGTGGCGGGCGCTGACGGACATGGTGCCGAGCAACGTGCACGCGGGCATGGTGTTTGACTGGCAGCAGGTGACGGGCAACGTGCTGGTGGCGGGCGACGTGCGCGTGGTGCGGGTGTGGAACGCGGGGCGCGAGGCGTGCGTGGCAGACATCCCGGCGCGGTCGGGGTCGTGCGTGACGTCGCTGACGAGCGACCAGATGACGGGCAGCGTGTTTGTGGCGGGCTTCGGCGACGGCGCGCTGCGGGTGTTTGACACGCGGCACCGGCCGCAGGACGCCATGGTGCGCAAGTGGAAGGACGACGCCGACCGCGTGTGGATCAAGAGCGTGCACATGCAGCGCGGCGGGCAGCGCGAGCTGGTGTCGGCGGCGCGCGACGGCAAGGTCAAGGTGTGGGACATCCGGCGCGACCGGCCGCTGCGCACGATCCAGACGACGGGGGCGGGGGCGGCCACGGGGGGGGCGGCGACGCTGACGGGCGGCGCCGGGACCGCGACGGCGCTGGCCGCGGCCACGGCGTCCGGCCCCGAGACGCTGCGCACGGCCAGCGTGCACGAGCACCTGCCCATCTTCGCGGTGGGCACGGCGGCGCGCGTGGTCAAGGTGTTCAACCTGGACGGCCGCGAGCTGTCGCGCACGGAGCCGTACTCGGGCTTTCTGCAGAGCCGCAGCACGCCCATTGCGGCCACGGCCTTCCACCCGCACCGGCTGATGCTGGCGTGCGCGGCGCGCGGCGACTTCCACGTGAACCTGTACACGGCGTCGACGGACCGGGCCTTTTAGGTGGAGGGGAGAGTAATGTCTGGGGAAGGGACAGGAAGGGGGTGGACGTCTGCTTGTCTGGGAGTTTTGGGTTGGTCTGCTATGAGTTTCTGATTTTGATTGATGTCCTTTGCCCGTGCCGTGGTTCTGTCGTGCGGTGATTCCCCGTGCTACTTACGAGTAGACTGACTTAATTTTGTGTTTATATACTCTTTTCCGTGCTTTATGCTTTCCTCTTCCTTTTTTCTATCTTCTTTCTTCTTTTTTCTTTTTTTCTCCATTCTATTTAAGTCCCCTCATATCAAGCCCCTTTACCTCCTCCCCCCTCCGTTCCTTCCTACACTCTTCCCACCACCTTCCTCCCCCGAGTAAACAAAGAGCTGCCGATTAGATTAGCGCGGGAGCCCCACCACCCCGCCGTAAATTCTTGCTGCACCGATGTCGATGACTCTTTTTCTCTTACCAGACACAACTGTCGACGTCTTCCCCAAGAACGCAAACAACGACAATTCCTATCAACATGTCTGCCGTCCCTCCTACCGACAGCGCCCCCCCGGCCGACGCCCCGGCTGCCGCGCCGGCGGCTGCTGCTGCGGCCCCGGCGGACGACGCCGCCGGCGAGGGCCCGTCGAAGAAGGCGGCCAAGAAGGCCGAGGCCAAGGCCAAGAAGGAGGCGCTCAAGGCGCAGCGCGCGGCCGAGCGGGCAGCGGC
>LZPB01000322.1:0-17286 GCA_001676865.1 Ceratocystiopsis minuta
CCGCCAGCAGCCGCGGCGCCGCCGCCGCCACCGCGTCGGCCGCGTCCGCCTGCGCGCCCAGCCCGACAAACGCCGCCAGCAGCTGCTCGTACACCAGCGCGCGCAGCTGCAGCGCCACGCCGTCCAGCGCCCGGAACGGCCGCGCGTGCTGCCGCAGCTCCGCCACGTGCGGCAGCAGCTGCTCCCACACCGCCGCGTCCGGCGCCCGCCGCTCCAGCGTCTGCGCCCGGTTCAGCGCCCGGAACGCCACCATGTACGCCATCACCATCTCCGCGCTCAGCGCCGCCACGCGCTTCTGGTCGGGGAGGCTGAGCCCGCCTGTGCCCCCGCCACGGCTGGCCCCGCCCGGCAGCGCCCCCTTCACGATCGCGTCCCGGTCGTGCTTCAGCTTCGTCCCCAGCCGCACGTACGAGTCGTACCGCTGCCGCCACTCCTTGAGCGAGCTCGCACTGCTGCTACTGCCGCCGCTGCCGCCGCCGCTGTTGCTGCTGCCGCCGGCCGCCGCCGCCGCCGTCGTCGTCGAGGAGCTGCTCGTCGCCGGCCGCTCGCCCGACCGCGGCGTCTGCGTCGCCGCCGCGTCGCCCGGTGTCCGCGCCTGCGACGTGCCCGACGCCGCGCGCGCCATTGCCGCCGACTTGACCGGTGTGCGCGGCGGGCCCACCGTCAGCAGGCCCTTGCCGGCCACGGCGCTCTTGCTGGGCGCGGCGGACGAGGAAGCCGTCGGGGTGTCCACCGCCGCTGCCGCCGCCGCCGGCCGCGTCTTGGCCGGGCTCGGCCGCAGCGCCAGCAGGTCCGCCACGCGCTTGGCGTTGCGCTTCTTGTAGTGCATTGTGACCAGGAGCGTCTTTGTTGGGGCCGGCGCGGGGGCCGGCGGCTCCTTGTCCGCGTCGCGGCTGCGCTTCCGTGCGTCCCCCGTGTCCGCGGGCGACTCCTTGTCTGCGTCGCGGCTGCGCTTCCGTGCTTCGACCGTGTCCGCCGGCGGCTCCCTGTCGGCGTCGCGGCTGCGCTTCCGTGCTTCGCCCGTGTCCGCCTTGTCTGTCTCGGGCGCCGGCGGCCGCCGCTGCAGCAGCGCCGCCTCCACCGCGGGGGGAAGCGTGGGTGAGAGCAGCGGCGGGATCGCGTGCAAGGGCGAGGCCGCGCGCCGGCCGGCCGTCTTGTCCTTGCGCGTGCTCTGTGACGACACCGGCGCGCCCCGCTTGCTCGCCACCCCGTTCGGCGTCCCGTCCGTCTCGTCGTCGTCCGGCAGGTGCAGCGGCGACAGGATCGGCGGCAGGGCCGCGCGCTGGGGCGCGCGGTCGCCGTCGTCGGGCGGCCGGTCGCGCGACCGCGAGCGGCGGCGGTGCTTGTCCGCGTGCCGTCCGTGGTCTCTGTGTCCGTCTCTGTCTTCTTTCCGTGCGTCTCTGTGTCCGTCTCTGTGCCCCTCTCTGTGGGCGTGTTCTTTGTGTCGGTCGTCTCGTTCGCGTTCGTTTTCCCGGCCACGCCCGCGCTCGGGCTGGCCGTCCCGCCGCTCCGTCTCGGATCTGCCGCTCTTCCCCGCCACGCCGTTCGTCCGCCCGTTCAGGTCCAGCGGACTCGGCGGCTCGTGCACGCGGTGCGGCAGCCGCACCGCTGCCGGGGATGGCGACCGCGACGCGTCCGACCGCGTGCGCTTGCGCGGCCGGTCGGCCAGCGTCGCCGCCGCCGCAGGCCGTTTCCTGTCGTCGTCGGGGCTCGGTCGGGGGGATGTGGACCTGTTTGTTAGCTCTTCCGCACACACGCATATCAACAAACACACACACGCACACGCACCGGCCATTCGCCGCCGCTGCCGCCGTCGCGACACCGCCCATCGCGGCCGTCTGCGCGTCTGCCGCGTCGCCCGGCGCCTTCTTCTGCTGCTTGCTCTGCTGGTAGTCCTTGAAGGACCGCTTGTTGACGGGCTTCTTGGCGCCGGCCGTCGCCGTGCCGGACGCGGCCGCCGGCCCTGCGCTCGTCGCGCCGTTGGCCCCCATGGCCCCGGCGGTCGCCCCGTTCGTCGCCTCGTCCACAATGTCGTAGTACGGCCGCGTCAGCAGCACGCCGCGGTCCGCCTCCGACACGTACGTCGTGTACTGCAGCGGCGACAGCAGCGGCCACGCCCCGCGCGGCACCGCGTAGCGCGCCGACAGCGACACCGCCAGGTGGTGCGGCCGCGCCGGCAGGACGTGCTGGACGAGCGTGGCCACGTCGCGGGCAGCGCCGTCCATGGGGTGGGAGAAGGAGAAGGGGGGGGGGGTTGGGGGGGTGTGTATCCGAGGGCGGTATCCGAGGGCCTCTGCGCGTCCGCTTCACGATCCGTTGCCGTCTACGCGCGCTGCAGGCCTCCTCGGCATCAAGGCTCGCAGACGGCCCTCGCTCGCATGCCGGGGCACGGTCTCGGCTCGCTCCGTCGACGAGGCCGCGTCGAGGCGTCGATGGTTCGATCGAGCGGGAGCGCGTTGCGGTCGATCGAGTGTCTTCGCGTGCGTGTGTGCCGGCAGCGCGTTTGCGGATGAAACAAACAGTTGCGCTGAGAGAATGGTGAGAAGCGCGCGGTCGCGGAACGGGGCAGGCGTCGTGGTCACGGTCAAGGAGAAAAGCGACGATCGAGCGGCAGCGCCAGAAAGTGGTGCCAGCCCATTCGCGGGCTGGGGCCAAGAGCGGGCCCCGTCACCTTAAACTCAATCCGCACAGTTGCGCTAGCGGCCGTTACGCGGACCAATCAGCACGGGGGGGGGCGCGCGGGCGCGGTCGCTCCTGCTGCGCGTGGCGTCGGCAAACGCAAGACTCCTGCGAGCAGGGCAGCCTGCGCGCTGTTTGAGGGGCCATACAGGCTGAATAGGGGTATAATAACGATGCCTGAGAACCGAGGCCCAAGAAAACCCCTCCATCCGACACAGCAGTGCATACTGCAGTGCATACTCGTACAGGCTCCATGTACCTTTGTACCTTCCGACTGAGACCTCGCCGGCTCCGTCTGCTGCTGTCCTTGCTCCCTGGTAAAACGCCGTTCCTACGCCGGCCCGCCTGCTCCCACGCCCACCGCCGCACTGCCCTCTGCCCGTGACCCGTTCGTCTTCTGCCGCTTGGCCACCTGTCCGTCTGCAGCTGGCGTCGTCCCGGTCCCAGCCCCGGATGCTGCCACGGATGTTGCCCTAGACGCCACCCCGGCTGCCGGAGATGGCGCCGCCTGGCTCGCGTTGCTGCTAGCAATGCCACCGCCACCACTGCCCCCGTCGCCGTCGCCGTCGCCCTCGCTGCTGCGCTTGCGGTTGCCGCTGCCCGGGCCGCCCGGGCCGCCCGCCGGCCGCACCGACTGCACACCCATGAAGCGCGTGAGTGAACGAAACGCCTCATCGAGCCTTACCATGTCGCTGCGCGTTGCCTGAACTTGGCGAGCCATAGCCGCCACGTCCTCCCGCAGGTGCTGCTCGCCCGGGTACTGGCGGCGGATATGGGCGACGATGGCCTTGTAGAGTTCGGCCGTCGACAAGTTCCTGAACTGTGCGTCCAGGCCGACCACCATCATTTGTAACGCGCCCGTGTTGTTCTCCACGGTGCACAGCCGCGTGCACGTCTTTTCCAGGAGGTCGCGCAGCTGCGCGACCTCGCTCTGCACTGGGGCGTCTGCCGGCGGCGCCTCGGGGCCCGTCTTGGCCGGGATAACCGCCGGGGCTACCGTTGTCTTCCGCACGTCCTCCTCCAGCCGCGCCAGCCGTGTGGCGCTGTCCGCCTGGGCTTTCGCCTGTCCGTCAAGGATGTTGCCAAACACGCTGCTCATGTTCTCCTGCGCTTCGAGCACCTTGGCCATCTTGATGTTGCTCTTGGCCGTCGCCTGCAGCTGCGCGCTCGCCAGCTGCGCCACTTCTTTCTGCAGCGTCTCCAGCGGCGCCAGGCGCTCGTTCAGCCGGCCAATGTCCATCCGCAGGCTGGGGAAGTCGTCGCCGGGGAACGCGAGTGCGGGGGCGGTTGCGGGTGCGGCGGCGGCTGTCGGGGTGGTGGCCACGGCTGCGGTGCTGGTCTTGCTGGCGAGGGCGTCGACCTTGGCCTCGAGCGCGCGGAGCGCGGCGGCGTGCGCGTCGGCATCGGCCCGTAGCGTTGCGTTCTCGGCGGCGCGCGCATCGGTGTCGGCGCGCAGCGCGGCGTTCTCGCTCTCGGTGGCGGCCAGCCGGCGCTCGAGCGCGGCGAGGCGGGCGTCGAGTGTGGTCTGCACGGCGTCGACGCGGGCGTCGACGGCGGTCTGCACGGCGCCGACCTGCGCGTTGACGGCGGTCTGCAGCGCGGCCGCGCGGGCGTCGACCGTCTCGGCGAAGCGCGCCGTCGCGTCGGCTACCGCCTGCGGCAGCGCCTGCGACTGGGTCGCGTCCTGCCGCACCTTGTTGTACAGCTTCGAGAGGAAGCGGCTGTCCAGCTGCTGCAGCTCCGTCTGGCCGCGCTGCAGCTCCTTAGCCGTCGCGTCCAGCCGCGCCGCGGCGGCGGCGCTCCGCTCCCGGAACAGCTCCACGACCGAGGAAAAGTCCGCGTGCTTCGGCAGGTGGCGCCGCTGCTCCTCGAACTGCCGCACCACGTGCTCCTGCGCCGCGTGCGCCCGCTCCAGCTCCGCCACCTCGCGCTGCTTGCTCTGCACCGTCAGCAGCGTCGCCATCGTCCCCGACATCTGCGCCGTCGCCGCAAACGACGCCACCGACGACGTGCCCGACGCCGGGCTGCTGCCGGGCGGCGGCGGCGCCGCGGGCTTCGGCAGCCGCGCCACGGTCGCCGTCGTCGTCGTCGCGTCGGGCCTGGCCGAGCCGGCTGCGTCCCGGGGTTTGGTCGAGGTTGTGCTCGTGGTCGACGGTGCGTCCCGCGGTTTGGTCGAGGTTGTGCTCGTGGTCGACATTGCGTCCCGAGGCTTCGTAGAGGCCGTACTCGTCGTCGACGCCGCGTCCCGAGGCTTGGTCGAGGCTGTGCTCGTCGTCGACGCTGCCGTCCCGTCGTCCCTGCGTGCAAAGTTCTTGGGCCCACGTGGTGCTGCACCGTTAGCCAAGTCCCAATCACTCCCCTCGCCCCCGCTGCACATACCGGAAGTCTCCGAGCGGCCGGCCGCGCTGCTGCCGCTCACGCTCGGCACCCGGTCTCTGTCCCGGTCTCTGTCTCTGTCTCTGTCCCGGTCCCGATCCCGGTCTCTGTCTCGATCCCGTTCCCGCTCCCGCTCCCTGTCCCGGTCTCGATCGCGGTCCCTATCGCGGTCTCGATCGCGCGGGCTCCAAGTATCACGGCTGCCGGCGCGCCGCGGGGCCCGGCGGTCGTCGAACCCGTTCGGCGAACTCGGCCGCCACTGGTCGTCCCGCCAGGGTGGCGGCATTGGCTCCAGCCGGGGGCCTTGTGAGACGCCCAGATGTGGCTGTTGTCTGTCCCCGTGGGCGCGAGCCCGTGTCGTTCGCGGCCTGTACTACGTGCTGGTGCGCTGTGCAGTGTTGGGAAGGTGGTCAATCCGTGTCGTTGGGAGGCGTGTCAAGGTTGGGAAAAGGTGCATCTAGCGGTGTAGAAGGTGATTTGGAGTCGTCGAGGTCATGTCTGGGAAGACGGGACGAGCAACGACGGACAATCGCTAGGGGCGACGCAAACGGAAGGACGTGGGAAGTATAGGTACATTCGCTGGTGTGAAGAACTGGTGTGCATATGTGTATCGGTACTTGTACCTTTCTGCTTACATAAACTTGAAAACGCCAAACGCGACCGCGAATTTCTTGAGCTCGACTCTCGTCTCCAGCCACCATCACGACGGATCACGACGCCATCGACGGCCTTCCCATCCCGACACGACTGGCATCGATACGATCAGACTTTAATATGGCTGCTGTACGTTTTGTTTGATGTCCCCGTTTGTCATCTCAGGAGATCTTCACTCAGACTAACCCCCAGACCGTGTTGACGTCCTCGGAGAACCGCGAGCTGCGCGGGCTCAACCTGATCGCCGCGCACTCGCACATTCGCGGGCTGGGCGTGGATGCCGACACACTCGAGCCGCGGGCGTCGTCGCAGGGCCTGGTGGGCCAGGAGAAGGCGCGCAAGGCGGCGGCGGTGATTCTGGAGATGATCAAGGCGGGCAAGATTGCGGGCCGGGCGGTGCTGATTGCGGGCCCGCCGAGCACGGGCAAGACGGCGATTGCGACGGGGATGGCGCAGGCGCTGGGGGCGGACGTGCCGTTCACGTCGCTGGCGTCGTCGGAGCTGTTCTCGATGGACATGAGCAAGACGGAGGCGCTGACGCAGGCGTTCCGCAAGTCGATCGGGGTGCGGATCAAGGAGGAGAGCGAGGTGATGGAGGGCGAGGTGGTGGAGATTCAGATCGACCGCAGCGTGACGGGCGGGGCGAAGCAGGGCAAGCTGACGATCAAGACGACGGACATGGAGGCGATCTACGACATGGGCAGCAAGATGATCGACGCGATGACCAAGGAGCGCGTCATGGCCGGCGACATTGTGTCGATCGACAAGTCGTCGGGCAAGATTACCAAGCTGGGGCGGTCGTATGCGCGCTCGCGCGACTACGACGCGCTGGGCGTCGACACCAAGTTTCTGCAGTGCCCCGAGGGCGAGCTGCAGAAGCGGCGCGAGGTCGTGCACACGGTCACGCTGCACGAGATCGACGTGATCAACTCGCGCACGCAGGGCTTCCTGGCGCTCTTCAGCGGCGACACGGGCGAGATCCGCAGCGAGATCCGCGACCAGATCGACACCAAGGTGGCCGAGTGGCGCGAGGAGGGCAAGGCCGAGATCGTGCCGGGCGTGCTGTTCGTCGACGAGGTGCACATGCTCGACATTGAGTGCTTTGCGTACATCAACCGCGCGCTCGAGGTCGACCTCGCGCCCATTGTCATCATGGCCAGCAACCGCGGCCACGCCCGCATCCGCGGCACCGACTACCGCAGCCCGCACGGCCTGCCGCTCGACTTCCTCGACCGCGTCGCCATCATCGCCACGCAGCCGTACGGCGCCGACGCGATCCGCCAGATCCTGGCCATCCGCGCCGCGGAGGAGGAGGTCGAGCTCTCGCCCGACGCGCTCGCGCTGCTCACCAAGATCGGCCAGGAGGCCGGCCTGCGCTACGCCAGCAACCTGATCACGACGTCGCAGCTGGTCAGCGCCAAGCGGCGCGCCAAGCAGGTCGCCGTCGAGGACGTGCAGCGCAGCTTCCGCCTGTTCTACGACCCGGCGCGCAGCGTGCAGTTTGTGGCCGCGTCCGAGCGGCGGCTGATTGGGAACGACGGCCGGACGGACCTGGGGGGGGAGGTGGGCGACCAGATGGACACGCGGTAGGGTGTACATAGGAGTGGCGTTTGGCGTATTGATTTCAGCTTGAATCACAGACGACGATGTTGTGGCGTTCGTATTGATATCCATTAGAAACGTCAGACAACGATGTTGTGGCGTTCGTATTGATTCCAAACATCACACAAACGACGTCGTCTGCTCCCACGCGGCGTCGCCGCGCCGCCGGCACTCGATGCCGCCGGCAAAGTAGCCCGCGTCCTGCCACGCCTGCATGGTCGGCCCGTCAAAGGGCCCCTGCACGGGGTTGTCGGCGCGGCCGTCGGCCCAGCGGTACTCCCACTGGTCGGGCGCGGGCGGCGCGTCCGGCCAATCCTCGCCCGTCTCGGCGCGGAAGTCGCGCAGCAGGCGCTCGCGCTCGGTGTCGTAGATGTCGGGGAAGTCGCGGTTGAGCAGGTGGTCGGCGGCGTCGGTGAGGGCGTCGATGTCGGCTCTGGCGCGGGATTGGGAGGGGGGGCCCGTCTGGGGCCCGGGGTCGGCGGGCGCGGCATCCACGTCCATGGACGCGCCTCCGCCTGCCCGCGCCCGCTCCTTCTCCAGCCGCCACTGCGGCACGCGCTTCGCCCGCGGCGGCTTGCCGGCCGCCCGCCCCAGCCGCGCCAGCGCCTCCAGCACGGTCTCGCCGCGCCGCAGCCGCCGCAGCAGCGCGGCCAGCAGGTCCGCCGTGGCCAGGCCGTCGTCGGCGCGGCGCTGGTCGGCCAGGGCGGCGGCGCGCTGGGCGTGGGCGGCGGCGGCGCGGCGCACCGCCTTCTTGTTGATGCCGTCCAGCCAGCGGTCGTGCTGCGCGTCCGGGTCCGCCGCCTTGCGGATGTAGTTGCCCGCCTCGTCAAAGGCGCCCTCCTCCTGCTCCTGGCGCATGTTGAAGGCGTCCAGCTTGGGCGCGTGGATCTTGCGGCCGCCCGCGCCCACCTCCTCGTCCACGGGCGCCTCCTGCAGGGCGAGCGCGGCCTCTTCGTCGCTGTCGTCGTCGTCGTCGTCGTCGTCGTCGTCGTCCTCTTCCTCTTGCTTCTCCCCCACCCCCCCCTCCAGCTGCACCCGCCCGCCGCTCCGGCTGCTGTCCTCCTGCCCCAGGATCGCGTCCGCGCCCAGGAAGCGCACCTCCTTCCACGTCTTGCGGCCGGCGGCGGCGTCGCCCGTGGTCGCTGCCGCCGGGTCGGCCTTGGCCTCGTCGTCGTGCTCCGCAAACATGTCGTCGTCGTCGTCGTCGGCACCCCCACCACCCCCCCCGCCGTCCGCGCCCTCCCCCTTCAGCCGCTTGTCGTAGTTGTCCAGCTGGTCGATCAGGTCGACCTTGACAGCGTCGTCATCCGCCTCCGCACTGAACCCGCTGCCCGTCATGCGCGCCGGCGCGGCCTTGCTCTTGCCCGGCCGCCGCGCCGCGCGCGCCAGGAACGTCTCGTTGTCCGAGTCCGAGTCGTAGCCGTCGACGTTGACGGCGCCGCGCTTGGTCGCCGAGCCGCCGCGCCCGATCACGTCCGCCTCCAGCACGTCGTCCTCCTCGCGCGCGTCCGGCGCCAGGTTCGACGGGTTGCGCACGTCGAACTTGACCTTCTTGGCCGGGGCGGCGGGGTCGTCCTGGCCGTGGATTTCGCGCGCGTACAGCTCGCCGGCGCGCTTGGGCCGTGCCGCAGAGTAGCGCGAGGCCATGGTGCGTGGTTGTGGTGTGGTGGTGGAGGGGGTTGGACGAGGACGTTCCGTCAGTGACTGAGATGCTCACTTAGCGGATCACGTGGAGACGTGCGCCGTGCACGTGTTCCCCTCGCCACCCTCCACCCACCTGTTTGCTTCTTCTTCCTTCACAACAGACAGAGCATCCTCTTCGTTGCGAAAATGGTGAGTTCTCGTTTGCATAGGGCCCTGATTCCAGCTAACCCCCAGTTCAACACCAACTACGGCTTCGACCCGCGCATGCGCGCGGGCGGGCTGCGCCCCCCCGCGACGATGCGCTTCGACGAGTACTACCGCTGCTACCCCGTGGCGATGGCGCCGGGCCCCGAGCGGCCGGAGCTCAACTACGGGTCCAAGATCCTGCTGCCGCCGTCGGCGCTGGACAAGGTGTCGCGGCTGCACGTGCAGTGGCCGCTGCTGATGGAGCTGGTCAACGCCGAGCAGGACACGCACTCGCACTGCGGCGTGTTGGAGTTTGTGGCCGAGGAGGGGCGGGCGTATCTGCCGCACTGGGTGAGTCCCCGACGATGCACGGCTGGTCCTGGGGCCACCAATGCTGACGATGCTGCTGGCAGATGATGCAGACCCTCCGCCTCGACGTCGGCGACATGCTGCAGGTCAAGACCACGGCGCTGCCGCTGGCCCGCCTCGTGCGCCTGCAGCCGCAGTCGCCGGCCTTCCTCGACATCAGCGACCCCAAGGCGGTGCTGGAGCGCGCGTTCCGCAACTTTGCCACGCTGACGCAGGGCGACGTGTTCCGCTTCGCGTACAACGGCGACGAGTACGCCGTGGCCGTGCTGGCCGTCGAGCCCGCCAGCGACAAGATGGGCGTCAGCATGCTGGAGACGGACGTGTCGGTGGACTTTGCCGCGCCGGTCGGCTACGTGGAGCCCACCAAGAAAACGAGCGGCACGAGCACCCCCCGCGCCGGCGGCCGCACCACCGGCCCCGGCCCCGCCGGCGTGCCCGCCGGCGGCGCCCTGCACATCCAGGGCAGCATGGCACAGGCGATCAACTACGCGGCCATCGCGCCGGGGTCGGCGCTGCACGCGGGCACGCCCTTTGTGGGCGACGGCCACCGCGTGGGCGGGAAGAAAGCGGCGAAGGGGAAGGCGGCGGCGGCGGCCGAGCCCGCAGCACCGCCCCCCGGCACATCGACGGCCCCCCCCGCCCCCACCCAGCGCCGCCGCAGCGGCCCGCAGCCGCTGCGGCTGGGCCCCAACAAGCTCTTTGTCGGCTACCACATCCGGCCGGTCAAGACCAAGGAGCAGAAGGAGGCCGAGGCCAAGCGGCCGCTCTTTGCCGGGCAGGGGCACAGCCTGCGGGCGGCCAAGAAGAAGGACGGCGAGGAGTAGCGAACGCCGGCGCGGCGGCGCGGGGGTGGGCGTGGTCAGGCGCGCTGCAGGCGGCGAGCCATGGGGGACGGGGTGTGCCTTGAAGACAGCGCGGCAGCTGGTCGGAGGGCGTTCAAGGCAGACTCTCTCTTGCGAAGCATAGGTCAGAAGATCGGCAGGCAGTAATGATAGCAACGTCAAGACAGGTGCCATTGCGTGTGTGCGACGGGCAATTTCAAGTCTTGAACAGCAGGTTGATATGTCGTCGAACTTGCTTTGGCCAATCCAGTTGGCAAGTTCTGGCGACATCTGAGATCGAACTCGGAGTCGAACGGGTCCTCTCCAGGTCGCGTTCCTGTTTATAGATAGACCGTGTCTAAAAATACGACATCCTGAGAGCCAAAGGATCCTTCTCTGGAAACTTAGCAGCCATGAGATGTGGAATAGATGATGGGATCTCAGAAGGCATTTCCAGCCTTTTATGAGAAACAGCCCACATCTTATTTTCATAAGACTCTGTTTATTCACGGAAAAGAGAAAAGGATTATGATTTTAAGACTGGGGGTATTTTATCATCTGCTATACTGTGATTCTAACAGACAGACGTTAACTCATACTGGTGCTGAATTAAAATGATATTATTCAACTCACGTTCAAGTAATAGTCAAAAATAGACCCAACTCATTCAAAAATAGATTTACAGGAACTGAACACAGAGAGACTTGAAGAGATAAATTAAAGGAGAGAAGCTGAAGACAAAAACACAAGATATAGACAGACGAAAAGACCAACGCACACAAGAACAACACAAGCCCGGCCCCACTGTTAGCAATCGCGTGCATCTCCCCGCCAATCCTAAACAGCGCGCACACTCTCTTCGAGTACCTTTTTCATCGCCAAGCTTCAGCCGCCACCACCACCAACACACCACACCACCACCGCCACCATGACCAAGGCCTGGACCGACCGCGCCGACCGCGATCTGCTCTTCGCCGTGCTCACGCACAAGCAGCTCAGCGTCATCAGCCGCGCCGAGTGGGCCGTCATCGGCCGCGAGATGCGCGCGCGCGGCTACCGCTTCACGGACGAGGGCTGCCGGCAGCACTTCCAGGGGCTGCGGCGGGCGCAGGGGCCGGGAGGCGCCGGTGTCGCCGGGCCGAACGCCGCCCAGGCCAACGGCGACCTCAACCCGGTCAAGCCCCGGCCGGGGAAGCGGCGGGCGCAGGGGGGGGACGTAGGCGGGACGGAGGCGGCGACGGCGACGACGACGGAGGAGGGGAACGGGACGACGGTATTTAATGGCACGGACAGCCCCTCTCCTGCCCTGCAGCTCCTGGCGTCGGATCCGCCAGCGGCTGCTGTGGACGATGTGGCCCTGGCGCATCACGGCGGCCCGCAGCCGGAGGCGCCGAGGGAGACACACGCCTTTGTCGACCGGTCGTCGCTTGGGTCGCTGGCGGACGCCAACGGCGAGGACGAGCTGGGGGCCCGGCTGCGCGGGGTGGTGGCCGAGGCGGCGCGGGAGGAGGCGAGCGAGGACGAGACGCGGCGAAAGCGGCTGAAGCTGGGGGGCGAGGACGGCGAGGACGACAACGGCGAGGACGGCGAGGACGGCGAGATCCACGGCGGCGACGACAACGATGACCACGACGACAACAGCGGCGGCGACGACGACGACCACACGGGCGTGGACCACCTCGCCTACGATGCTGTGTGAACCCGCCTGACAAAGAAAGGCGGCGGCTTCATCCCGTCTGGGCCAGAAAAGACGGTGTGCAGCACGGCCTGTTCTTTGTCTGGGCCGGTGCTGGTCTTGCTCTGGTCTCTCTCTTCTTCTATCCCTCTCGCAACCGCTCCCCTCGCGCGACGAACGCTTCCAAACCAGTCCAACGCTCGCAACACGCTCGCCACGCTCACCTCAACGTCACACTGACCCAAGGCTTCCATAAAACATCCACAAGCACTTCCTGCGATCAACATGTCCAAGTGGGAGGGGACTCTCTGGAGGGACCTGACCCTGGCGTTGTTCTCTTACTGTCCGCCAAGCACGGAGCAGAAGGCTCAAATCAAGACGTTTCTGGAAGGAAGAGGGCACAATATTACCTGGGACGCCATCCGGTACGTTCTGTTCGAATCCCACGCGTGCTCGTTTGCCGGCCGGGCGTGCTCTCTGTCTTCATCTGCTCTTCACCACACCGCTGTTTTCTTCAACCTCTCCCTCCCCTTTCCTCCCTCGCATCCCCTGCGCCCGAGAAAACCTCACCCTGCCAACCGCACGAACAACCCAGCACCACACCCAAACACATAACCTCACCCCAAACCCACCATTAAAATGTCCGGCAAGCAGAACTGGGACGCGCCGGGGGTCTATCGCGATCTGCTGCTGGCTCTCATGGCGACGTTCCAGCCGTCCGCGGACGACCTGCGGATGGTCGTGAGTGAGATGAGCGGACGCGGGTATTCGTTCACGTACCGGGCGTTATAGTGTGTTCTCTCCTCTATTGTCTGCCGTGCTTTCATCTGCTCTTCACACACCGCTGTTCTGCATTTTCTCCTTCGTCTACATCTTCTCCCTCATCCACACCCAACAGACCCGACCCAACCATCCACACACTTGCCTCCATCCCCCGTCATCATGCCCCCCTTCCAGCAGAACTGGGCTGCCCCGGGCCTCTACCGCGAACTGCTGATCGTCCTGACCACGGCGAGCCCGCCGTCGAAAGACCTCCTGCGTGAGGTTGTGGCTACGATGAACGAGCGCGGTTACCAGTTCACCTACCACGGGCTGAAGTGGGTGCTGTCTTGTTGTCTGCCGTTCTTGACTAACACCGAAGCAGCCAGCACCTCCAGAAACTTCGGCGGGCGGAGGTCGAGGCGGGCGGACCCGTTGCGCCGTCGCCGAAGACGCCCAGGACCAAGCGCACGCCGTCGAAGCCGGCCACGCCGACCACGACGCCGCGTAAACGCAAGAACAAGGAGAACGAGGACAACGACGCGATCTTTGAGGACGACGACTACGACGAGCAGCCTTCGCCGTCGAAGAAGTTCAAGAAGGAGAACGTCGAGTACGTGGTATCCTTCTATCTTTTCTTCTACGTCTTCCTCTACTGACCACCAGCATGGACGACGACTTTACGTTCGGGTCCTCGATCTAGGTTGCAGAGAGGGTGCGGCATGGATGCCAGAATGGAGGGGATTTACGAGGAAAGGACGCCGGCCGCATAAACAATAGGCCAAGAATAAAATCCAAGGAGACCTGAACCTGACCGGACGCCCGAGACATCTCTTCCGCGTGACAGCCACAGGGCTGCGCCAGACCGGTCTCACGCGCCAGCTGACGCGGGTCACGGGCGGGCGATAAGAAACGTTCTCGTCTCCTGTCTTTTCTTTTGTGTTCTGTCTGTTGTTTCTTTCCACTCCTCGCCGTAGACGTCTTCTTTTGGGTTGGCAGTATTGTATACGGAGTACTGCTGTCCTCGAAACTCCACCGACCCGCCGAAAACCCCTCCTTCCTCGGATCGCGTCTTCGCCCGCCCTTCGTGCCTACCCTGCCCGATAGCGCCTAGCACCCGCCCCAGCAGCAGCCAGCGGGCAGGCGCCGGCCAATAGCAGAGTGCGTCCCTGCCATTTCTTTCAGCCGGCATCGTGACTACGCCTTTTGGCCAACTTCAGCCACTTTCTGCCTCCCTTTTGCACCCTCGCTCCTCTCTTCCCTCTCCTCCCCCCCTTCTCTCTTTCTCTCCCTCCCCCCCTCTCCCTCCCTCCCTCCCTCTNNCCCCCCCCCCCCCCCCCCGCCATGCCTGTCCGCCACGCACGGTCCGGCAGCTTCGCCCCCGCCCCCAACGGCCTCGCCGGCCCCGGCGGCCCCGGCGGCCCTGGCGGCCCTGGCCCTGGCCTCGTCCCTCCCCTCGGCGCCCTGCCGCACGACGTCGGCAGCCCGCTGGCCGCCGCGCCGCCGCGCCTCGACGGGCCGCGCAGTCCGCCCAGTAGGTCGTCTGTCCCTTCCCCCGCTCGCGCGGCGCCCCCCCCCGCTCACCCGCCAGATACCTCCCACGTCCCCTGCAAGTTCTTCCGCCAGGGCGCGTGCCAGGCCGGCAACTCGTGTCCGTTCAGCCACGACATTGGCGCGGCGACGGACACGGTGTGCAAGTATTTTGCCAAGGTGTGTTCGATCGTCCCTCGGCCTTACTCAGCTCCGACTTGACCCTTTCAACTCTATCTAACCCCCCCCCAGGGAAACTGCAAATTCGGCCCCAAGTGCGCAAACATCCACGTCCTCCCCGACGGCCGCCGCGTCCACTACGGCAAGAACGGCGTCACTATCGGCACCGCCCCCCTGGGCCTCGGCAACCGCATCAACCCGGCCGCCTACCTGCCGCCCGCCAGCAGCGCCCTGACCAACTCCTTTCTGCACGCGTCCTCCCAGCAGCAGCAGCAGCAGCAGCAGCAGCAGCAGCAGCCGCCGTCGCAGTCGTCGCAGCAACAGCCATCCCAGCCACCACCACAACACCACCAGCCTCTCTACCCCGCCTCCGACGACCGCTACGCCCACGCCCACGCCCTCGGCCGCCAGCCGAGCCTGGACATGAACGACCTGTACGGCTCGCCGCCCGGCGGCGGCGGCGGCGGCGGCGGCGGCGGCGGCTTCGACCCCGACCACCACCACCACGCACACTCGCGCGGTCTGCTGGGCCTGTCGCCCGTCAACGCCAACGTGCTGTCCGTGCTGGACGCGCCGCTGCCCGCCTCGTTCGACAGCAACGGCATCTCGCACGCGGCGCGCTACGGGCCGTGGCCCGCGTCCGTGCCCGCCAAGTTCGGCCTCGACTCGCCGTCGCACTCGCTGCCCAACGCCAAGGACGAGCGCACGTCCGAGACGCTCAAGATGCTGCACACCTCGGCGTTTGGGAGCGACGACCACTTGCTGGGCGGGAGCACCGGCCTGAGCGGCGTGGCGGCCGACGCGCCGCCCAGCCATTCGTTTAGGGGTCTGGGCGCCGCCGGCCTGCACGACCCGTCCACCCTGATCGGCAGCAGCCCGCCCGCGCGCGGGGCCAACGGGGTCGGGGTTGGGGTTGGGGCCGGGGCCGGGGCCGGCCCCGACGACTTCTTCGCCAAGCGCGGCACCATGCACTCGAGCTCGACGCGTTACCCCAAGCCGCGCCTGCTGAGCAGCAGCGCGCCCAAGGTGGTCGACCGCGACTGGGACACCGAGTTCCTCTTCCTCGAGGAGGACTACGTGCCGGGCGCGCTGGCCAACGAGGTGCTGACGCCGCAGGAGAAGGCGCGCCGCGGCTCGCTGCGCCACAGCGACGTCGACGGCGGCCTGTTTTCCGAGTCCGCCTTCTCCGCCAACGTGTCCGCCAACGTGTCCGCGTCTGCCACCCAGTTCGGCAGCCCGGCGGCGGCCGCCGGCCTGAGCGTCGGCAGCCCCAGCCGCTGGAGCCCGTGGCGCCAGCAGCAGCCGCCGCCGCCGCAGCCGGCGCCGGCCCAGCCGCGCCAGCGCGGCGGCAGCGTCGACGACGACGCCGACCTGCCGGGGGGCGGCAGCAGCGGCCTCAGCCGGTCCATGAAGCACGCCGCGTCTGCCTTTGGCCACGTCGGCAGCCCGCTGCGCAGCTCTCGCCTGGCCGGCGGCCTCGACGGCAGCGGCGGTGGCGGCGGCGGTGTCGGCAGCAACGGGCCGAGCCCGGCCGCGATCGGCATGGATGGGAGTGCCGCGGCGGCGCTGCCGGGCCGCCGCAGCTTCTCGGCCAGCAGCGCGTCCATGTCGATGTCGGTGCTGACGCAGCAGCTGCAGCGGACGGGGCTGGGGGGCAGCGGCGGCGGCGACGGCAGCGGCGGCGGCTCGCCCGTGTCCAGCCTGACGACCGGCCTGCGCCCGTACCCGTCGGCGCGCGCCGGCACGACGACGGCCGCGACCACGTCGACGGCCGCCGCGGGCATCTTTGGCAGCCGCGGCGACGCGCGCGACCTGTGGGGGCTGGAGCGACACGCGGGCGGCGGCGGCGGCGGCGGCGGCGGCGGTAGTGGTCATGCCAGCAGCGGGCCGGACACGGGCGGCAACGGATCCGCCGGCCGCTTCCCGGCGCCCATTGACGAGGAGGACCCGTCGCTGCTGTTCGACATGGAGGAGGTGGACGACCAGCATCAGCAGCAGCAGCAGCAGCAGCAGCCGCCGCGGCAGCCGGNNGGCAGCGGCAGCAGCGGCAGCGTGGCGGGTGCCAGTCTGTGGAGCTACGCGGGCATTGTGTCGGGCAAGGGGGCCAAGGCGGACGGGGCGGCGGCGAGTTGAGATATCGTTGTTTGGATCTCTGTTTTTTTTTTCTCTTTGGATATTCTGCTCGTGGTTTGGCTATAGTGCAAGCATGACTGTACAGAACGCGTCTAGACTAGAAAACGATGTATTGTTTGGCTGCGGCGCGTCCGAGCGGCTGCTGGGCAGTCTTTTCTATGGCTATACAGAGGGGGGGGGGGGGCGTCCAGCGGACACGGGCGGACGCGACGTCCCAACACGGCGTCCCCAGCACAACGGCCAGCCCGCTAGTGCGCGTCCGGCTGGTGCAGGATGTAGTCGACGGCCTTGTCGACTGGGGGGGTTAGCAAAAGCCAGAGAGATGAGGGAGAGAGAGAACGCACCCGTCAGGATCGTGTCCGCGTCCTTGTCCGGGATCTCGATGCTGAACTCCTCCTCGATGGCCATGACGACCTCGACCGTGTCGAGGCTGTCGAGCCCGAGGTCGTTGGCGAAGTGGGCGGTGGGCTTGATCTGCACGTAGCCGTTAGCATGAGGGGAGCGATCGGGGTATCAGAGAGAGCCAGAGTCACTCACGTTCGCCGCGTCGTTGACCTTGTCGAAGCCCTGCAGCAGGCTGATGATGCGGCCCTCCACCTCCTCCTTGGCCAGCCCGCCGCCGGCCGAGTACCACCGGGCGGCGGAGACCGCAAAGGCCGGGCCGGCGGCCGCGGCGGC
>LZPB01000324.1:0-17255 GCA_001676865.1 Ceratocystiopsis minuta
CCACCACCACCACCACCACGCAGGCCACGGCCGACACCCCCGCGACTGTCACAACAACCACGGTCCTGACCACGGAAACAGAGACAGACGCGAAGACGTCTCTGCCCGCCGCGACCACGACCGTCTCCTACTTGGACACCTCCTCCACAAGTCCCCCCGCCCCCACCACCACCACCACCAGCATACCCTACCCGCTGCTGCCGCCCGGCATCGTCGACCTGCTCGATGCCGACCCACGGCCATCCCTGGTCGTGGGCCTCTCTCTGTCCTCATCCTCCTCCTCATCCTCATCCTCATCCCCGCCTCCCTACCCCTCCATTGTCTACGGCAACCCCGCCCTGCTGGATGACACCGCGTCACCATTGGGGGCCACGCTGGCGGCAGACGCCCTGCCGCTGTCACTAGCAGCGCCAGCCTTGGCAGAACCGCACGCGGCGTTGTGGACCGGACTGCCAGAGAAGCCGCAAGAGGCACCCGTGGTGCTGCCGGCCGTGACGCATCTGGGACGATGTTGGACGCGGACGGTGCTGAGGGGCGGGGCGTATGCAGTAATCAGTGCGAATGAGGCGGTGGCAGCGACGGAGACGGTCGACACAACTGCGGTAGCCGCCGCAGCCGACACGACCGTGGACACGGCCGCGGCAGACGCTGCCACCGCAGCAGACAACGCCGCCGACACCGACCGCCGCCAGTTCGCGGCCTATACCAACTTCATGCCCGTCGGCATGGGCCTTGTCGACGCCGTGACGGGCAACGTGCTGCAGGCGAACCCGGCATGGTACCGCATGCTGGGGTGCCCGGCGGCCGCGCCCGCGAGCAGCAGTGACCCCGTCCAGACGTACGAAGCATTCCTCGCCTGTGTCGCCGATGAGTACCGCGAGACCGTGCGCGGCTTCCACCTGGAGGCCGTAGAGGCAGCGTCTGCCGCCGCGACACCGCACAGCCAAGCCGTCTCGCCGTCGAACCTGACCTTTGGCTTCCGCGTCAAGTCGCCCACACCGAGCACCCCGGACACGCCAGCCCCCGCCCCCCACATCCTCGCCATCGCCTGCCCCGAAACGGACGCGACGACCGGCCACGTGACGCGCATCCTCGTGTGTCTGCGCGACGTGGCCGACCACCAGGACATCGTGGCGACGGCAGACCGCCTCGCGCGGCAGGCCAGTAACCTGCGGCGCATGGCCGAGTTTGCCACGGTCGGCATCTACGACATGGACCTGGA
Organism: Ceratocystiopsis minuta; assembly: GCA_001676865.1. NCBI lineage: Eukaryota > Fungi > Ascomycota > Sordariomycetes > Ophiostomatales > Ophiostomataceae > Ceratocystiopsis > Ceratocystiopsis minuta. The sequence goes on from LZPB01000324.1 coordinate 1,223, forward strand.
CGGGCGGCTGCGGGGGGCGAACCGGGTCTTCCTCGAGATGTGCGGGCTCGAGGGCGTGGCCGCCGCCGGCGGCGGGGCCTCGGACAAGGACAACAACCCGGGGGGCTCGCCGCTTGCCGATCTCTGGGACCTGTCGCAGCAGGGCCTGATGCCGTGGCGGTCGTGCGTCGTGGAGGCGGACCAGCCGCTGCTGGACGAGATCCTGCGGCGGACGCGGGAGGGCGTGGCCGCGTCCGCGTCGGCCGCTGCGGCCGGGGACAACAGCAACAGCAACGGCAGCGGCAACGGCAGCGGCATCGATAGCGGCATCGGCGACGGCAGTGGCAGCCGGCGCCGACCGACGGACAGCGTGCAGACGGCCGAGGTGCGGCTGACCAAGCCGTGGACGACGGACGACGGGGCGGGCCACCGGATCGAGGCGCCGCGGTGGATTGAGGCGACGTTCCTGCCGGTGACGGACGCGGCGGGCCGGGTGCAGTCGGTGACGGGGTGCCTGAGCGACGTGTCGCTGCGGCGGTGGCAGCTGGAGCGCGAGCGGCAGGTCAAGGACGAGGCGATCGAGTCGCGGCGGCAGCAGGCGAACTTTGTGGACATTACGTCGCACGAGATCCGCAACCCGCTGACGGTGATCATGCACTGCGCGGACGCGGTGCTGGAGAGCCTGGCGCGCGTGGAGGCGACCAGCGCGGCGGGGGCGGTGGCGCTGCGCGACGCGATCGACTACGGCGAGATCATTGTCAGCTCGGCGCTGCACCAGAAAGCGATTGTCGACGACATCCTGACCATGTCGAAGCTGGACTCGGAGCGGCTGGCGGTGACGCCGGTGGTGTGCGAGCCGCTGGAGATTGTGCGCAGCACGCTCAAGATGTTTGGCGTGCAGGCGCGCCAGCAGGACATTGCGCTGCGCCTGGTGGTCGACCCGTCGTTTGGCGAGGTGCTGGGGGACCACGCCGGCACCACCGGCGTGCCCCTGCTCCGGATGGACCCGGCGCGCGTCAAGCAGATCCTGATCAACCTGCTGACCAACGCCCTCAAGTTCACGCGCGCCGCCGTCGACGGCCGCGAGGTCACAACGACGGTGCGCGTGTCGCGCACGCGGCCCACGCACGCCATGTGCGGCGTGGCCTTTGCGCCGCGGGGGACGCGCGGCGGCAAGACGCGCCCGCCGCCGCAGTCGGTGCCCTCGTCGTCGTCGGCGACCTCGTCGTCGGCGTCGTCGGCATCGTCGCCCGCACCGGCGCCGCCGCCGGCCGCGCCGCCGCCCGACAGCGAGTCCGTGTTCCTGCTGTTCGAGGTGCGCGACACGGGCGAGGGCCTGACACCCGAGGGCATGGACACGCTGTTCCAGAAGTTTGTGCAGGCGGACTCGCGCACGCACATCAAGCACGGCGGGTCCGGGCTGGGGCTGTTTATCAGCAAGCGGCTGGCCGAGCTGCAGAACGGCGCCATTGGCGTGGCGTCGCAGCCGGGCGTCGGGTCGCGCTTTGTGTTCTACATCGAGGCGGGCGTGCCGCCGCCGTCGGCCGTGCCCGACATGGTGTCGCCCGGCGAGGCGGCCAAGCTGATGCTGGCGGGCGCCGGCCCCGCGTCGGTCGGGGTGGAGGACATTGTCAGCCGCAGCAGCAGCACAGCCAGCGTGGCGAGCAAGCGGTCCCCAGCGACGCGGGCGGCCGCGGCGAAGGCCGCGGAAAACACCCACGCCCACACCCACACCCACACCCACACTCACACCAACACCAACACCAACACGGACACAGACACCGACACCGAGACGGAAACCGAGACGGAGACGGACACGGCCGAGACAGACGAGTCGGAAGACGAGGCGGCGGTGTCCTCGACAGCCTCGCCGTCTACGGATGCCGCGAGCAGCAGCAGCACAGCGCCGGCGTCGACCGGGGACGACGCGGCCGACGGCACGGTCGACCCGGTGGAAACGCCGCGGGCGCAGCCCGGGCGCGAGCGCGAGGCCTACTTCTCGGCCGCGGCGGCCGACGAGAGCGTGCGCAGCGAGTACAGCAGCAGCAGCAGCGCGCCGGGGTCGCCGGGGCTGACGGGGGGCCCGGGGCGGCCGACGGCGCTGGCGCGGGTGCCGGAGACGACGCCGGCGCTGCGCGGGGTGCTGCTGGTGGAGGACAACGTGATCAACCAGCGGGTGACGCGGCGGTACCTGGAGCAGTGCGGGTTTGCGGTGCAGGTGGCGGCGGACGGGGAGGAGGCGCTGGAGCGGCTGCGGCAGTCGGACCGGTGCGTGGCGGGGGGGTATCCGATCTCGGTGGTGCTGATGGACATGGAGATGCCGGTGCTGGACGGGCTGCGGTGCACGCGGCAGATCCGGGCGCTGGAGGCGGCGGGGGCGCTGGCGGGCGGGCGGCTGCCGGTGCTGATGATCACGGGCAACGCGCGGCCGGAGCAGCTGGCGGAGGCGCGGGCGGCGGGCTGCGACGACGTGGTGGTCAAGCCGTTCCAGATGCACCGGCTGTTTGCGAGCATCAAGCGGGTGATGCAGGCGCTGTGGGAGGCGGACGTGGCGGCGGCGGCGGCCGAGGGGGAGACGGGGGTATCGGAGACGGAGCCGGCGGAGCCGACGGAGCCGACGGAGCCGACGGAGCCGACGACGACAGGGACCGCACCGGAGACAGAAGCGACGGCCGAGCGCGGGACCGGGGCCGGGCACAAGACGACGTCGGAGCTGGACGAGGGCGTGGTGCTCCGCGAGGCGGTGTGAGGCGGCACGGGCACGGCACGCAGGACACACGGGACGGCGCACGGGACGAATGTACTACGAAGCATCTGGGAATTGATTTTGGATTGGATTCTACTCGCACAGCGATCCGTGTGGTGCTGATCAAGGTCAGGCCGCTGCAAACAGCGCGACGTAGACCCCCCAGGCGACGCCGGCGAGGCCGCCGACGAGGTTGCGCGTGGCGACGTCGCGCACGAGCACAAAGTTGACGAGGCTGACGGCGGGCCAGAAGCGCCAGCTGGCGACGAGCAGCGGCACGAAGTCGCGGCGGGTGCGGGCGGCGACGGCGGTGGCGGTGGAGACCGCCGCCGCCGCCGCCGCAGCCGATGGCGGCGCCTCCCACCAGCCGACAAAGAGGCAGAACAGCAGCGTGTTGACGGCGGCGCCGGCGGTCTGGTCCAGCAGCGTCTTGGCGAGGGCGGGCGCGGGGGCCGATCCGGGCAGGCGGCGCTCGAGGAAGGATTGCCTGGGGGGTGAGTAGAGAAGGTGAGCAGGAGAAGAGGATACAAGAGAGGACTCGTAAGACGCACCACAGCACGTTGAGCGGGTTGGTCAGCGCGGCGTAGAGGGCAAACTCGAGGACGGGGTCCCAGCGGAGGGGCAGCGGCGAGGACTGGAGAGTGTGAGTGGGAGATAATAGAGGAGGAGAGAAGAGAGACGCGGGGGATGACGCACTCCCTGCCGCTGCGCCGCCAGCAGCTGCGCCAGCAGGCTGGACACGATGCTGAGGGCGGCGGCCTGGGCGGCGAGTGGGAGCAGCGCGGGGGAGGGCATTGTGCGGCGGCGTGGTGGTGGTGGTGGTTGTTGTCGTCGTCGTCGTCGTCGGGTGTAGTGTGCGTCGTGGTGTCGGTCGGGCCACTACCGGCCACGGTCGGTTTTGTCTTGGGCCCTGGCTTGGGCCCCTTGGGCCCTGCTTGGACCCTGGCCCTGGCGGGTCCGGGTTTACGGGCCGCTAGGCTGGAATGAGGGGCGGTCCTTTTGAGGCAGAAAGGACGGGACAAAGCAGGGCAGGAGAAGCAAGAGACGAGAGAGAGGGAGAGAAAGAGAGAGAGAGAGATCAAGCATTGAAACAACAAACATACATGCACTAGACTCGAAATAGAGACGCAATAGACAACTCCGTGCAGAGACTCCCCATCGAAGACTCCATGCTACAGACCCAAGCAGACACGCCCGTGCGATCGTGTCGGTCGTTCAGTGTATCCGACAGCCTTTCCGGTGGTGCACCGAGTCCGCCCGGCTGTCCACCAATTTCGTCCACCAGATTCGTCCGCCATCCACCTCCCAGCCCTATTTCTTCCCCCCTACTCCCGCGTCAGAATCCACATAAACAGCAGCTGCACGCCGTACGAGTAGAAGAAGAGAAACTGCGTGCGCTGGTTGCGCTTGGCGCGGGTGTCGGTCTGCATGCCGCGGCTGGCGGCGTTTTCGGGGAGCAGGACGTATTTGAGGGAGCGCATCTGTCGATTAGCGGGAGTTTCTCACAGAGAGAGAGAGAGAGAGAGAGAGACGCACCAGAAACAGCGAGTTGGCCAGAAAGGTGTACACAAACAGCGTCCAGCCCGCCCAGCCGCCGGTCCCGCGGCCGCCGTTGACCAGCTCGGCCACGGCAATGGTGGCGATGACGCCGACAAACTTGTAGCCCGAGTAGGCGACCAGGTCGAGCAGCTGCGACGTGTTGCTGATGCTGAGCAGGTAGCAGCCGAGCTTGAGCCCGAGGATCTCCAGGCCGACGACGGCGAGCGCGACCGTGGCCGTGTAGCCGAGCAGCTCGGGCTGGAACTGCCCGCGCAGGCCGGCGACGAGCGTCGACAGCAAAATGTACGTCACGACCGACATCACGGGGATGTACATGTCCGGGCTGTTGAGGTCGTCGCGCGGCGCCAGGTACCAGCCCTCGGGCCCGCCGGGGCCGACGGCCGCCGCCTGCTTGCGCGACCACGGCTTGTGGCGCCAGGGGAAGAGCACCAGCAGCACCTTGTTGAGCACGTACGCGTTCGACACGTTGAAGTAGTGCTTGAGCGCCGACACGTTGACGTAGCGCTGCAGGTTCTGCTCCATGTACTCCTGGCCCTGCCGCAGCGCCGTCTGCGACAGCTGCGCCGCCACCTGCGCCGCCGGGTCGTTCATGAACTGCCCGTACTGCCCAAACATGTGGCCCAGCGGCGGCACGCCGCCGCCGCCCGCCGCGAACCCCTGCGGCGTCGCCTGCTGCTGCTGCTGCTGCTGCTGCGGGCCCGGCGGGTACGGACTGCTGCTGGCGTACGTCTGCGGCTGCGGCTGCGACGACGTCGGCGGCGGCGGCGACCGCAGCTGCGGCACCGTCGACACGTGCTGCGGCACCGGGTGGTGCAGCGGCGGGCTCTGGCCGTACACGGCGCGCTGCATGGTGATGGTGTGGGGTGTGAGGGGGGACGATGCGTCGGCGATGCGTCGTCGTCGGTAGGAGGACGGATGGGACGTCCCGTGGCGGGCGAGACGCGGACGGGGACAGATCGATGGAGAGACGGGGAGCTCCACCCGGCCCGGGCGTTTTTCCGAAAAGCCACCTAAGCTTATCGCCTATCGCAAGGGGTTCGTCTAGGTCTAGGCTGAACTGGGGGGGACTTGGTTCGACTTTCTCCTTTCTCTCTCCGTCCTCTGTTCTCATTGTCCTCTCCTCCTTTCCCCCCTTTCCTTTCCCCCCATCCCCGCCACCATGCTCGACAGCTTCGAGATCATCACCACTTCGGGCGTCGTGCTGTGGTCGCGCCACTACGCCCGGGTCAGCCCCGCCGTCGTCAACCGCTTCATCGCCAATGTCTTCATCGAGGAGTCGGCCGCCGTGACCACGGCGACGGCGGCGGCGGCGGCAGCCGGTGCGGCGGGCGGCCACGCCGCACAGCCCGCCAAGGAGACAGAGAACCCCTACGGCCCCAGCACCAGCCACGCGCCGTACCGCGCCGACCACCTGTACGCCGTGCAGTGGACCGTGGCCAAGGACCTGGGCGTCATGTTTGTCGCCGTCTACAAGTCGCTGCTGCACCTGTCGTGGGTCGACCGCCTGGTCGACAACATCCGCACGCTCTTTGTCAGTCTGTACGGCGACCAGCTGACGCGCCCGCACACCACCATCGTCGAGTGCACCCGCTTCGACGACTACTTTGACCAGCAGCTGCGCGCGCTGGAGGGGGCGGTGGTCAGCGGGCCGGGTCCGGCCGAGGGGGTGGTGCGTGCGCCTGTTCAGCCTCTTGCCTCGGCACCCGCATCGACACCCGCACCCGCCGCACCCTCCTCCGCCGAGTCCACCCCCCTGGCCACGCCCACACACTCGCGGCCGTCCACGCCCGGCGGCCCTGGCGGCCCCGGCGGCACGACCACGGCGCTGCAGCCCAGCAGCCTGGGCAAGATGTCGCGGCGGGCGCGGAAAGCGCAGCACGCGGCGGTGGCGGCGGTGACGGGCGGCGGCGGCGGCGCGAGCGACGCCACGTCGGGCGACGAGCGGGCCACGGCGACGACGAGCCGCAAGACGACACCCGCAACGACGACGACGACGACGGCCAGCAAAGCCAAAAAGGGGCGCAAATGGGGCGTCGACGGGCTGGCGGAGGAGGACGACGGCGTGCAGCTGGACTACTCGACGGGCGACGGGAGCGCGCAGCCCACGCACCAGGCCGTCGCGGCCGTGGACGCGTCGACGTGGGGCACGCGGGCAAAGGACGGGCAGTTTGTGCTGAAGGACCTGGACGACGAGGTGCAGGCGATCCTGGCGGCGGGGGCGACGGAGAAGAAGAAGGCGAAGAAGACGGCGGACGACGAAGCCAACAGCGGCGGCGGCGGCGGCGGGCTGCTGGGCAGCGGGCTGAGCACGATCGGCGGGCTGTTCCGCAACGTGGTGGGCGGCAAGACGCTGACGGCGGCGGACCTGGCGCCGGCGCTGAAGGGGCTGGAGGAGCACCTGCTGAGCAAGAACGTGGCGCGCGAGGCGGCGGTGCGGCTGTGCGCGAGCGTGGCGGCGGCGCTGGAGGGCACGCGCACGGGGACGTTTGAGGGCCTGCACGGGCGGGTGCAGGCGGCGCTGGCGGCGGCGCTGACCAAGATGCTGACGCCGACGTCGTCGCTGGACCTGCTGCGGGAGATTGACGCGGCGGCGGCGCGCGTGCCGCGGCGGCCGTACGTGCTGTCGATTGTGGGCGTGAACGGCGTGGGCAAGTCGACGAACCTGTCCAAGATCTGTTACTTTTTGTTGCAGAACCGCTACCGCGTGCTGGTGGCGGCGGGCGACACGTTCCGGTCGGGCGCGGTCGAGCAGCTGGCGGTGCACGTGCGCAACCTGCAGGAGCTGGTGGCGCGGCAGGCGGCGGCGGACGCGGCGCTGGGCAGCCACACGCAGAACGGCGGGCGGCAGGCGGCCGTCGAGCTGTTCCAGCGCGGCTACGGCAAGGACGCGGCGGCGGTGGCCAAGGACGCGGTGGCGCACGCGGCGGCGGCGGGCTTCGACGTGGTGCTGATCGACACGGCCGGGCGGCGGCACAACGACGCGCGGCTGATGGCGTCGCTGGCCAAGTTTGCCAGCTGGGCGCGCCCGGACAAGATCGTCATGGTCGGCGAGGCGCTGGTCGGCACCGACTCGGTCGCGCAGGCGCGCAGCTTCAACGCGGCGTTTGGCGGCGCGCGCACGCTCGACGGCTTCCTGATCAGCAAGTGCGACACCGTCGGCGGCATGGTCGGCACGCTGGTCAGCCTGGTGCACGCGACCAACGTGCCGATCCTGTTTGTCGGCGTCGGCCAGCACTACTCGGACCTGCGCAACTTTTCGGTGTCGTGGGCGGTGGAAAAGCTGTTGGAGTGAGACAGACGGGAGACTCGAATATCAATTCATTCTATCACTACTTTTACGACTGCCACACTGCCCCTCCCTGCCCTACGGCAGATCCTCAATCTCGCCCGCCACGGCCTCGTCGTCGGCGCTCAGCACGCGCGCGTTGTGCGACACGGTGAACGCGCCGGCCAGCGCGGCGACGCCGGCCAGCTGGCCGTCGGCGCCGACGCGCAGCGTGCCGCGCGGCACGGCGTCGCCGGAGTCCGGGTCGAGGCCGACGACGGCGGCCTCGGCGCCGGGCTGCACGTGGTACAGCACGACCTCGGGGGCGGCGGCGTAGTCGTAGACGGCGCTGCGCGGGGGGGCGGCGTCGCCGCCGTCGGCCGCCGCAGCCGGGACGGCGCCCAGCACCAGCACGGTGTTCTCGCGCACAAACAGCGGCAGCGAGCCGAAGCCGTGGCGCTGGCGCAGCCACACGGGGCCGGTGTACACGCGGTTGGTGAAGAAGCAGGTCCAGCGGCCGGCGGGCAGGTACAGCTGGACGACGCCGTCGGCGGCGAGCACGGGCGCGGCCAGCAGATGGCCGCCGACGAAGAACTGGCGGTCGAGCGACCAGGCGACGGGGTCGTCGGGGAACTCGAGGGCGACGGCGCGCAGGCTGAGGGGCAGGCCGGCGTCCGGGGGCAGGTTGTCGGCGGAGGGCGCGCCGTCGGCGACGTGGCCGGTGATGCGGGCGGCCTGGGCCAGCAGGTACGGCAGCAGGCGGTTCTTGCGGGCGACCCAGCGGGCGAGGGTGGCGGCGCAGCCGGCGGGCGAGCGGTCGTCGCCGTCGAGCAGCCAGGGCACGCGGTACGAGTTGCTGCCGTGCAGGCGGCTGTGGGAGCACAGCAGGCCGAAGCCGACCCAGCGCTTGTAGATCCAGGGCGGCGGGGTGCCCTCGAAGCCGCCAATGTCGACGCTCCAGAAGGCGAAGCCGCCGAGGCCGAGCGAGAGGCCGCCGCGCAGCGACTCGGCCATGGCGGCGGGCGTGCTCTCGCAGTCGCCGCCCCAGTGCAGCGGGAAGCGCTGGGCGCCGGCGGCGGCGGAGCGGGCGAACAGCACGGCGCGGCCGGGCCCGTAGCGCGCGGCCAGCGCGCCGTGCACGCACTGGTTGTACAGCACGGCGTAGTAGTTGTGCATGCGCTCGGGGTCGGCGGCGGCGTCGTGCCAGCGCACGCCGGCGACGGGCACGCGCTCGCCAAAGTCGGTCTTGACGGCGTCGACGCCGACGTCGAACAGGGTCTGCAGGCAGGCGGCGAACCAGGCGGCGGCGGCCGGGTTGGTGAAGTCGACGAGGCCCATGCCGGCCTGCCACTGGTCCCACTGCCAGACGTCGCCGTTGTCGCGCAGGACGAGGTAGCCGTGGGCGGCGGCGTGGCGGTAGGCGGCGCCGTGCTGGGCCAGGTAGGGGTTGATCCAGACGCACACCTTGCGGCACAGGCCGGCGGCCTTGAGGCGGGCGATCTGGCCGGCCGGGTCGGGGAAGCGGGCGTCGTCAAAGACAAAGTCGGTCCAGCGGAAGGCGCGCATCCAGAAGCAGTCGTAGTGGAAGACGTCGACGGCGACGCCGCGGTCGCGCATGCCGGTCAGGAAGCGCGCGACGGTGGCCTCGTCGTAGTCGGTGGTGAAGCTGGTCGACAGCCACAGCCCGAAGCTCCACGGCGGCACCGGCGGCGCGGCGCCGGTCAGCACGGCGTAGCGGCGCAGCACGTCGCGCGGCGTCGGCCCGGCCAGCACGAAGAGGCGCACGCGCTGCGCGGCGACGGCCACCTCGACGCGGCTGCAGCGCGCGCTGCCGACCTCGAGCTCGACGCGCGCCGGCGTGTCGACAAAGACGCCGTAGCCGCGCGAGCTCAGCCACAGCGACACGTTCTTGTACGCCTGCTCGCTGCTGGTGCCGCCGTCGGCGTTCCACAGCGTCACCGCCTGCCCGACCTTGTTGAACGCCCCGAACCGCTCGCCCAGCCCGTGCACCGACTCGCCGATGCCCAGGTCCGTCTGCGCAAACACCCAGTGCCGCGTCTGCCGCACGTCCGCCAGCGCCATCGGGCCGGGGGGCGCCGGGTCCAGCGCGAAGCCCACCGACCGGTGGCCCAGCGCCGTGTACGCGTGCCCGGTCGCCGGGTCGGCAAACTGCAGCCCGAACGCGTGCTCGCCGCCGCCGACGGTGACGGCCAGCGAGTTGCCGGCCGTCAGCGTGGTCCCTTCCGCCGACTGGGTGACCACCGCCTCCGTCGGGGCCGCCGGCTTCCCCCCCGGGAACAGCTCAAAGTCCGGCCCGCGCCGCCGCGCCCCTGCCCAGTGCTCAATCTCGACCGCCACCACGCCGTCCATGGCCGCCTCGACCGTCAGCGTCAGCGTCGCCCGGTTGAGGATGTCGCCGCGCTGCCGGATCGGCCGCGTCGGGCACAGCAGCCGCAGCCCGCCGCCGTCCGTGCGCTCCGTCTCGTACACCTCCTCGGCGTACTCGACCTGCAGGCCCTCGGCCGTGTGCCACATGCCATCGCGGAACTTCATGTTGGGTCGGGATGGGATGGATGTTGCCAAGCAAGATGGCGATGGCGATGGCGATGGCGATGGCGAACGCGGGACAGCCTCTTGTACGCCCGCTGCTCGGCGCCGGACCGGACCAGCGGCGGCGGGGCGCGCGGCAGCCAGGGCCGCCAGGCCGCCGCTGGCGTGCATGGGACCGGGCACAGGCGGGTGGTGTGGTGCTGAGGGGTGCGGAGTGGTGTCTGGGGTGGGGAACGGAGCACCTAGCGGTCGGGGGCCAGTGGACTCGAAAATGGCGATGCACGTGGGCCGCACCCCGTGGTCTGTGCGCGACTGCCGGCAGACGGCCGCAATGGGCAGGCGCGGGCAGGCGAGGGCAGGCGCCAGCAGACGCCAGCAGGGCGCATGACTCGTGGAACTTTTGCCCCGGCCCCAGCAGCCTATCGGAACCCTGGCCCCCCCCCCGTCGCCCGCACGTCCTGTCCCGCGCTGGTGCCGGCCTGGCGGGCCGCGGGGCCGTTGGTGCCGTTGGTGCCGCTGGTGCCGTGAGCCGTTCATTTCACGCCAACTGCCACCACGGGCCCCAGGGCCCCACGGGCGGCGGACGAGCATGCCAGTGCCGGGGGCTGCCGGTGGGCTCAGGCTGCCTGCGCGCGTCGGCCAGGCAGTCCAGCCGGCCACGCCCGTGCTCTGCCCGGTCGCGCGGTCTGGCCCCTCGTCTGACCTTTTTTCCCCAGACGGTCCGCCCAGCCGGCGTGTGGGGTGCTGGCGTCTGGGGTCTGGGGAAGCTGGGGTATATAGGGGGGGGGAGTATTTCTTTTGTGTGTTTGTTTTTTTGTTTGTTTGTTTGCTTGTTTGCTTGTCTGCTTGTTGTTGATCCTGTTCCTTTCTACGTCACTCCTCTCCCATCTCACCATGGACCTCCAGGTCGAAGAACATGCCACCTTCCGCCTCCAGGAAAAGCTCGGCGCCGAGGCCGTGCTCGAGGCCAAGAAGGCCTCCGACGGCGAGCACAACGAGACCGTCTGGCAGTCGCTGCGCGCCAACCGCAAGGCCGTCCTGTGGTCCGTCATGGTGTCCATGTCCGTCGTCATGGAGGGCTACGACACCATCCTGATCGGCAGCTTCTACGGCTACCCCGAGTTCAAGAAGCACTACGGCACGTACCTGGGCGAGGAGAACGGCTACCAGATCTCCACGCCGTGGCAGACGGGGCTGGGCATGGCGAGCACCGTTGGAGCCGTATTTGGTGAGTCCCTCCACTCCCTGTCTCTAAAAAAGAAAAAAAAAAGAAAAAAAAAAAGAAAAAACCTGTTTCTTCTCGTCTCTTTCCCTCCTCTCTTCTTCTTTCTGACCCCCCAGGCGGCGTCATCAACGGCCAACTCTGCGCCCGCTTCGGCTACCGCTGGATCATGATCATCTCGCTCATCCTCATGGCCGCCTTCATCTTCATCGTCTTCTTCGCCCAGTCGCTGCCCGTCCTGCTCGTCGGCGAGATCCTCTGCGGCTTCTCCTGGGGCGTCTTCGCCACCGTCGGCCCCGCCTACGCCTCCGAGGTGTGCCCGACCCAGCTGCGCGCCTACCTGACCACGTACGTCAACATCTGCTGGGCCATCGGCCAGCTCATCGCCGCCGGCGTCCTGCAGGGCCTCATCACCCGCCCGGACCAGTGGGCCTACCGCATCCCCTTTGCCCTGCAGTGGATGTGGCCCGTGCCGCTGATCGTCGGCTGCTTCCTCATGCCCGAGAGCCCGTGGTACCTGGTCCAGCGCGACCGCCTCGACGACGCCCTGCACAGCCTGCGCCGCCTGACCACCGACCGCGACGACGCCGCCCTGCAGGGCCAGCTGGCCATGATGGTGCACACCGCCCAGATCGAGACCCAGACCACCGGCGGCGCCACGTACGTCGAGTGCTTCCGCGGCGCCGACCTGCGCCGCACCGAGATCGCCTGCTTCGCCTTTGCCGGCCAGATCCTGTCCGGCAGCACCTTTGCCTACTCGCCCACCTACTTCTTCGAGCAGGCCGGCCTGGCCGACGCCGACGCGTACAAGCTCAACCTCGGCTGCACCGCCATCGCCCTGCTCGGCACCGTCGCCTCGTGGTGGCTCGTCAGCATCTCCGGCCGCCGCACCCTGTACCTGGCCGGCCAGGCCTCGACCCTGACCCTGCTGCTGCTGATCGGCATCGTCAGCGTCAGCACCTCGTCCAAGGGCGCCCTCTGGGGCCAGGCCGCCCTGTGCATCCTGTGGATCCTCGCCTACTCGCTGACCCTCGGCCCCATCGCCTACTCCTTCATCAGCGAGATCTCCAGCACCCGCCTGCGGCCCCTGACCGTCTGCCTCGCCCGCACCTTCTACCAGCTCGTCAACATCTTCTCCCAGGTCGTCGAGCCGCAGTTCATGAACCCCACCGCCCTCAACGCCAAGGGCAAGACCGCCTTCTTCTGGTCCGGCACCGCCCTGCTCATGTTCGTCTGGGCCTACTTCCGCCTGCCCGAGCCGCGCGGCCGCACCTACGAGGAGCTCGACCTGCTGTTCGCGCGCGGCGTGCCCGCCCGCAAGTTTGCCACCACCACCGTCGACGCGTACGAGCACGTCGACGACGCCAAGCTGGTCAAGCAGGGCGAGGCGCAGGCCGAGGTGACGCACGAGGAGAAGTGAGAGAGAGAGTATCTTTCCCTACGAGGAAACTCTTCTGTAGCTTTTAGTGTTAGTCATGTATTAGTAATACACGTAACTTACGGAGTAGCCAATCTCCATCTAACCCCTTTCGACAGGTGCCAGGCACCGCCCGCCCTAGAACGTCATCCTGCCCCGTATCCTGGTATCGCCTGGTAGCGCTACCGCCGCCCCCACCGGTTCCACCCGCCCCTGGAATGTCCCTGGTACCTGCGGCAACCTGGCTGCCTGCCTGCTGCGCCCGCCGCTCGCGCCTGCCCTGTGCGGATGCGTGCGAGATGGCCAGCGTATCTTGCGTGTATCGTCTCGAGCAGGGGGGGGGGCTTTTGTCTGGGCAGGTGGTGGTGGTGCAAGGGCCGCCCCTTCATCGCCTCATTTCGATTTCGAGTCCGACTCCTATTTCGTCCTGCTTTTTTTTTTGGTGACGCGCACATTTCTGCAACAATCGGCCTGGTCGCCGTCGAATTGCGTTGCGCCGAGAGACGAGGAAGAAGACAAGAACGAAGAAGAAAAGAAACAAGCAAAAGCAAAACGACCGACGAAAGATAGACGAAAGACCACGACGCAGACGGAACGAAGACCGGAAAAATTGAAAAGAACGACAACGACGACAGCGACAGCGACTCGTCCACGCCCACACACGACGCGGCCAGTGTCGTCCCCCTCGTTCTTGGCGTCCTCGTCTTCTCGTGTTCGGCCCTTATCGCTGGCAGTCCAGGGCGCCCCGGGTTCGCCAAACAATCGCTCTGTTGTTTGGATTCTGTTTTCTCTTTTTTCCATTCATCTTTTTTTTTTCCTTTTTTCTTTTTTCCTTGTTTTCCCCATTCATTTCGTTCTTTGTTGTGCCGATCTTGCCTACGGACCCCTATCTCTCCAAACCCCCCCCCCCGGTCGCCCATGCCGCCATCCACCGGACGTCCGACTCCCAAGACAGCACAAAAGCCAACTGGGAGACGTTTCTGACCGGACCACTTGCTCGCAACGGACCGCTCGTCCAGCAAAGCAACACCGGGCTGCTCGCCCACCCGCGCTCGCCATGCTGCGCCCCGCAACCCCCCTCACGATCCTGCTGGTCGGCGCCTTTGTGCTCCTGCTGCTCTCGGTCCTGTCCACGCCGGTCATTTCCGCCATCCCGCTGGGCTCCGTCAACGGCATCAACTTTGGCGTCTTTGGCTTCTGCAAGGCCGACGGCAGCTGCTCGTCGGTGCAGATTGGCTATGACTTGAGTGAGTGGAAGAACACTTGAGTAAACACCCAGAACATCACTGACAACCAGCCTCCCTCGATGCCTCCTCCTTCAAGCTGGCCACGGCCACCCGCCACACCCTCTCGTCCGTGCTCGTCGTCCACCCCGTCGCCGCCGGCCTGACGCTCATCATGCTGGTGCTGGCCTTCGTCTCCCACTTCCACGCCCCCGCCCACTCCGTGCGCTACCTGCTGCTCGTCTTCCTCGTCAGCATCCTCACCTTCATCCTCACCCTGCTCGCCTTCGTCGTCGATGTCCTGCTCTTCATCCCCCACATGGCCTGGGGCACCTATGTCGTCCTGGCCGCCCTCATCCTCGTCGCCCTCAGCACCATTGTGTCCTGCGCCATGCGCCGCACCCTCGTCGGCCGCAAGGCCCGCCAGCGCCGCATTGCCGCCAACGCCGAGATGAGCGGCGAGAACTACTACAACCGCCAGGCCCAGCAGGAGGCCGGCGCCGGCGCCGGCGTCGGCGCCGACGGCCTCGCCGGGCCCGTGGCCGCGGGCGTGGCCGTGGCCGCCTTTTCGGGCCCCACGGCCGGCGCCGACGCCGCCGACGCCGCCTCCGCCACGCGCCAGCCCACCCTGCCGCTCCTCGGCAGCGCGGGCGGCCCGCCCAGCAGCTTCGGCGGCCGCTCCTTTGACAAGAAGGACGACGACATCAACGACGAACAGATCCCCCTGACCTCGCAGGCCGGCCAGATGCCCGCCCAGTACTCGCAGCAGTCGCTGCGCCGCGAGCCCAGCCCGGGCGGCCGCCCGCTCATGTCCGGCGCCGCCGGCACCCCGCCCCTCCGCAACCGGCCCCCCTCCATCCAGCGCGACCAGTACGGCAACCCGCTGCCGTACGGCCGCGGCCTGAGCCCGCCGCCGGGCGGCTACGCCGCCTACGACCCCCGCAGGGGCGGGCCTGGCGGGCCTCCCGACCGCATGAACAACATGATGCCCGGACCCGGACGCGGCGGCGGCGGTCCTGGGCCCGGCTACCGCGGTGGCCGCGGCGGCGGTCCCGGCGGTCCCGGCGGTCCCTATGGTCCCCCCGGTGGTCGCGGCGGCGGCTACGGCCCCCCCATGGGCCGGGGTGGCTACGGCCCGCCGGGCCGCGGAAGAGGCTATGGCGGCGGTCCTGGCGGTCCTGGCGGCCGGGGCGGCGGCGGCGGCTATCCTGGTGGCCCTGGGCCGAACCGCGGTCAGGGGCCGCCCCCGCCCCTCAGCTACCGCGGTGAGCAGCCCGGTGGTCCCTACGGCGATGGCAGCGGCAGCAGCGGCGTGCGCGACGCGCCGCCCGGCCCGGGGACGTTTTACGGCACGGGCTCGGCACCCAACCAGTTTGGCGGCGGCGGCGGCAGCTACGACACGTACGGCAGTGAGCGGTCTCTGTCCAACAACGAGCTGCCGCGGGCGGAGTCGCCGCCGCCGCTGCCGGGCATGGAGGACGACGTGGGCGGTGCGGGCGGCATCGGCCAGGCCATTGAGATGGATGCCACGACGCCGCAGGCGCGGGTGCAGCAGCGCAGCTCGGGCCGCTTCAACGAGTCCGACTCGGACATTGCCGGCATGGTGGGCCTGCAGCAGGGCCGGGGGGCGCGCCGCGACACCCGCGAGTCCACGGACCGCGGCCAGTACGTGCCCGTGCGGTCGGACTGGAGCAGCCCAGGACGGCCGTCGCCCGGGCCCGGCGGCGGCGGCGGCAGCAGCGCGGGCGCGCCGGCGGCCACGCCCTCGCCGCGGCCGGCGTCCGAGCTGTACATGGAAGACGTGCCGGCGCGGTTCGCCGAGCCGGCGACGACGCTGGCGCCGCCGCCGCAGCAGCAGCCGCAGCCGCGGCGGCCGGCGCGGGGGCTGCAGCCCGGCATGACGACGCCGTACGAGGACGAGCCGCAGGGCACGCGCAGCCCGGCGGAGTCGGAGCGGTCGACGTTTACGTCCATCTCGCAGCGCGGCATCAACCCGCGCTGGAACCCGGGGCCGCCGCCGGCGCCGATGCCCAGCGGCTTCGCAGGCGGGTACGGCGGCGGCGGCGGCAGC
>LZPB01000325.1:0-17147 GCA_001676865.1 Ceratocystiopsis minuta
GGCGGCGGCGGCGGCTGGGGCGGCGGCGGCGGCGGCGGCCCGGGCACGCCGCTGTCGCCCAACGGGCTGCGCGACCCGCGCTTCAACCTGGACCCCAAGAACCCGCCGCCGCCGTCGCCGCGGCGCGGCGAGGCGTGGGAGAAGTTTGCGTTCTGGCCGCCGTGGTCCAACTCGATCAGCGGCGTGCACTACCTGTCCAAGGTGCTGGCGCTGGTGGGCTCGGGGGCGTCGGAGATGGCCAGCCTGATGGACGGGGCGGGCGGCGGCGGCGGCGGCGGCGACGCAGCGGCGGCGGCGGGCACGGACGGCGGCGAGGTGGAGCGGCTGCGGACGCTGGTGGGAGCGGTGCGCGAGCGGTGCGTGGCGGCGCTGTGCGCGGCGTGGAACAAGGACGCGGAGACGATCAAGTACGTGGAGGACTGGCACCGGGCGGCGGACCGGCGCGACGTGACGCGGATGCCGGCGGCGTTTGCGGCGTTTGAGGGCGCGATCCTGTCGGGGATGCAGAAGATCCTGTACGTGTCGGAGGCGATGAGCAAGCCGGGGGCGGGCGCGATCGTGCTGCCGCCGCCGACGAAGCTGCTGCAGATGGTGCGGGCGCAGTACGTGACGACGCTGTACAAGGCGCTGAGCGGCATGGTCGAGAACGCGGAGCGGCCGGTCAAGCGGGCGGACGACGAGTGGACGACGGCGACGGACGGCGGCGACGGGCGCGGCGCCTATGGGACGGCCGGGGCGACGCCGGCGAGCGCGCTGGCGCTGGCGACGGTGACGCCGAGCGCGCTGGGCGACGGGCGGGCGGCGGCGCTGCTGGACAACGGCGCGTTCAACGCGGGCGACCGCAACGTGCGCATGCTGCTGACGCTGAGCAACCTGCAGAGCCTGCGCACGGAGATGGTGCCGCGGCTCAACACGCAGTTCGAGAACGCCTTCGCCGTCAAGCTGACGGACGAGACCAAGACGATCCGCGACGTGCTGGGCCAGATCGACTCGCGCCTGTTCCTGTCGTACACGCGGCCGACGGCGGACGCGCTGCGCCGGATTGTGCAGGACGGGCTGCTGGGGGAGGCCGCCATTTCGGCCGCGGCTGAGGACGACGCCCCCGACGACGCCGCCGTGCGCCAGCCGCGCCCCTACGTCTACGACGCGCTGCTGCTGCTGGTGCTCGTGCACGCGCAAGTGTCGACGACGGCGGCGTCGCTGACGCAGCAGGTACTCTCGCATCTGCTGGAGCAGCTGTCGCGCGAGCTGCTCGAGGCCTTCAAGCTGCGCTCCGCCCCGTACGACCTCGCCGCGCTGATGCAGGCCACGCTCGACGTCGAGTTCGTCGCCCAGACCCTCAGCCTCTACACCACCGAGCGCGCCGCCAGCCTGCAGAGCCAGATCTACCAGGACCTCGACGCCCGCACCGACGCCGACGCCCGCGCGCGCCTGCAGAGCGCGCTGCCCGAGCTGCGCACCGTGCTGAAGCGGCTGCGCGAGGCCAGCAAGAACGAGTTTGCCTGCTTCCGGAAGCCGAAGCGGGCGGGTGGTGGCGCTGGTGGCGGCGGCGGCGGCGGCGGGCCGGGCAGCGAACGGGGAGACCGTGGCGGCGGGGCATCGTCGCCGGCGCCGTCGGCCGGGTCGGGGACGGGCGGCGGCGGCGGGATGGGCATGGCCGTGTGATGCGATCTAGGAAGGATCTGGGTATTTGTTTGTCTTTCTCCTTTTTCTTTTTCTTTTCCTTTTTTTCTCCTTTCTTTTTGTTTACTTTTCCACGGCAGCACAGCAAACAGTCTTGTTTCGAGCAACTCTCCACGGCAGCACGGCAAACAGTCTTGTTTCACGTTTTCTCATTTCGTATTAGCACTCCTGCCTGTCCATCCGTTGTCGCCAACGCCGGCGCTCCTTGTAAACAAAACAAAAGACAAATCCGTCCTAGAACCGTTCTTCCTTCGTAACACATCACCCTCTCCCTGGCGGGAGACCCTGACCAGAACCCCCCAACCGGCCTTCCTGGTCGCACGCATTCTATCGGATACCTCATTGCGACGCCGGGTATGAGGGACACAAGAACATAATCCATAACAGTAACATCGAAGGCTGTGGTGTCGTAAGAGGAAAATAAGAAAGGAAACATCACTTCTCCTGCGGCAGCAGAAGCGACGAGCAGAACAGCAGCTCAAAGGAGCGCGAGTCGGTCGGCGAGAAGACGGGGTGTTGCTGTCTAGCGACGACGTCGTTGTCTGGGGGGTTAGCGAGAATTAAAAGAAGAAGAGAAAAAAAAAAAGAAAAAAAAGAAAGAAAGAACCCCTCCAAAACTCACAGTTCAGCTTCACCGTCTCGAAAAAGGCCTGCACCACCGGGTCCGCCTCCTTGTCCTTCTCGCCCTCGTGCACCAGCACGTCGTCGCCGTCGCGCCGCACGATGCGCGGCAGCACGCGCCGGATGCCCAGCAGCATGCGCAGCAGGTCCGCGATCACG
This sequence comes from Ceratocystiopsis minuta, assembly GCA_001676865.1. Lineage (NCBI taxonomy): Eukaryota > Fungi > Ascomycota > Sordariomycetes > Ophiostomatales > Ophiostomataceae > Ceratocystiopsis > Ceratocystiopsis minuta. The sequence continues at coordinate 2,464 of LZPB01000325.1, forward strand.
TAGCCCTGCTGGGCAAAGTCCTGCGGCGTGCGCTCGAGCGGCCACAGCCCGCGCAGGCTGGGCTGGTCCCAGGCCTTGAAGCCCCACGTCGAGCGCTCGACGCAGCTCAGCAGGATCAGCGTGGCAAAGTACATCGTGTGGTCGATCTTGGTCTTGCTGTCCTGCAGCAGCCGCTGCATCGTCGTCAGCAGGCTCTGGCTAATCGCCGCCGCCTTGCGCTCCGCGCCCGCCGTCAGCTGCAGGCACAGCGTCGTGTACGTGTCCTGGTCCGTGTCCGCGCGGATCGTCTGCCACGGCGCGGCGTCCTTCTTGTCGTCGGCGCCGGCAGCCGCATCCGCGCCACTCTCCGCCGCCGGCCGCACCCGGATCTGCCACTGCCGCTCGCGGTCCAGGATCTCGACCAGCCCCCACAGCTCCACGGCCCGGATCAGCAGCACGCTGTGCGTCTCGCGCGCCAGCGCCGACGCCGTCTCCACCAGCGTCCGCACAAACAGCGACGGCTCGCGCCGCACAAACTCCGACAGCACCCGCCGCATGTAGCTCTCCATCTTGAGCGGCACGTCGTCCGTGTCCGTGTCCACCATGACGATCTCGCCGTTCTTCCACAGGTGCAGCGGCGCAATCGGCGCAATGGGGGCCAGTGGCACCGCAGCCGCCGCGCTGGTCGCGTCCGTCGCGTCGGTCGCCAGCGGCTGCGCGTCGGCCTCGTTCGTGCCCGTCGACTCCGTCACAGCAGCCGGGGTCGCGTCGGGAGCAGGCCCAGCCGCGGCCGGATCCTCGCCCGGCTGCCCCTCCACCGGGCCAGCGGACGCCGCAGCCGCCGCTGCCGCAGCCGCCGCCGCAGCAGCCGCAGCCGCAGCCGCGGCGGCGGCCGTGGCGGCCGAAACGTTGGCCGCGGCCGCCGCCGCGTCCTTGAGCCCCTTGCTCTGCAGCACGCCGAGCGTGACGGCGACGGGCGCGGGCTCGTCGGGAAAGTGCGTGGCCTCGATGACCAGGCCGTGGTTGGCGACGTCGACGGTGTCGCGCAGCTGGTTGGCGCGGTGCTGCGCCAGCACGACCTGCACGCCGGCGCAGAAGATGTCCAGCTGCTCCGTGAACTTGGTGCGCACGCAGCCCGCGCGCCAGATGCGCGGCGACAGCACCTTGCGGCACTGGTCGCACGGGCTGCCCTTGGAACACGTCTTGCGCAGGATCCGGCACCGGATGCACGCCCCGATCCGCCGCACCTCCTGCACCTCCTTGCGCCGCGTCGTGTTGAACCGCGCCCGCCCCGGCCGCTGCCGCGCCTCGTCCGGGTGGCCCACGTGGAAGCTGATCCGGTTCGGGTCGCCCGGCATCTCCATCTGCGCCACCGCCGCCGCCGACGCCGCCGACGCCGCTGGCGACGCCCCCGACGCCAGGCCCTCCGACAGGTACGTGATCTCGCCCCACGGCCGCCCCGACACCGCCGCCGCGTCCACCGCCGCATGCGCCGTCGCCGACAGCGCCGACCCAGGCGGCGCCGGCACCGCCTCCGTGGCCGTCGGCTCGTCAGGCCCCGCGACCGCAGACGCATCTTCCATATCCACGTCTGGCGCCTCGACCGCTGCTGCTTCCCCCTTTACGTCTTCTGCCGCGGCCACTGTCGGCTCTTTTCCATCCGAGGACCCTTCTGCCTGTGTTGTCGCGTCATCCGTCGCCGCTGCCAGCGTGGTCGGCGATGCCGCCGCCACCGCCGCCGCCGCCGCCGCCGCTGCTGCCGCTTCGGCTGCCGCTGCGGCCGTCGACACCTCGGCGCGCAGTTGCGGGTCCAGCAGCGACGGGTTCAGCTGCGCCGTGGCCGCGGCCGCCATGGACAGGTTCGCCGCCTCGAGACGCCGCAGCTGGGCTAGCGTGATCTCGTCGTTATCGAGGTCCGTCCGCAGCAGCGACAGGTCGCCCGCCGACTCGCCAAACGACGCACCGGCGCCGTCGCCCGCCGCGTCCGCACCCCGGTCCTTCGCCGCGCCTGGGCCCTTCCCCTTGGCCTTCGGCTTGGCCTTGGGCCCCTTGCCGGCGGCGCCGTCGCCCGCCTTGGACGCGGCCGTGGCACTGCCGCTGCCGTCGTGCTTCTCGTTCAGGTCGATCTGGCGCGACACCTCGGCCAGCGTCTCGAGCGCCGTCCAGTCGCGCTGGATCGCCGCCGTGTCCACGCCCGGTCGCGGCGACGATGATGACGACGACGGGTGCTCGGGCGCACCGCCCGCACCGCCGCCGACGCCGCCGCTGGGCGTGGACGCCGCCTTGGCCGCACCACCAGCAGCCGGAGTCGAAGGGGTGGCGGCTGCTGGCGCCGCGACGGGCGACCCGTCCATCGACGCCGTGGGCGCATTGGCGCCGTTGTTGTCGCTGCTGCCGCTGCCGCTGCCGCTAACGCTGCGGATGGCCGCGGCGCCGCCGTTGGTCTTGGCCGCTGCCGCCGTCAGCAGGTGGTGGTGGTGCGCGTGCGTGTGGCTCAGCGAGCCGCCCAGGCTGTGGGGGGTCGCGTGGGCGTTGACCAGCGCGTGGTGCCCGTTGTTCAGCAGGTGCTGCTGGTGCTGCAGATACTGCGCCGGCCCGCGGCCGGTCGGGCGCGACACCGCCCGCGGCACATCGCCGCCGCCCATGCCGGCCCCGGCCCCGGCGCCCATCGGCACGTTCGCAATGTGGTGGCTGAGCCCGTTCAGCGACAGGCACGCGTTGATCCGGTCGGCCTCGCTGATGGCCGGGCACTTCTTGGAGATGTGGGTCATCAGCGACTCGGCGCGGCCCTTGGGGAACAGCTCGCCGCACGCCTTGCATCGGTGCGGGTAGCGGTTGCTGTTGTCCGTCAGACGCGCGCCGCGCTCGAAGAACTGCAGGATGATCGGGTTCGGCTTCCGGCCCATGATGGTGGTGACGGGGTGGTGGCTGGTTCGGTTCCGGCGGAAGGCGGAAAGGGGGGCGGGAGGGGGAAGCGGTCCGTCTCGGTCGATCCTGGCGGTGAGTCGTTTTTCGCGGCGGCGCGGGGGGGGGGGGAGGGGAGGCGTTCGGTGATTTTTCTACCCTTTTTCTGTCGTGTGGTGATGAGGGCGGTGATGGATGAAGCGTGTGTTTTTGCAGGCGGAGAGCAAGGGCAGAAAAAAATGGCTGGGGCCAGAAATGAAAATTAAAATGACACGACCACAAAATACACCGATCAGGGCTAGCGCGGAAAATTCTGCCGTGCAGGCAAGCGGTGTGTTGTGTAGCGCGCGCTCCGGTGGATATTTCTGCCGGACATATTACATAACGGCGGGGGAGGGGGAGGACGAGGGCATCGATTCCGATCGTGTTCTATGGAAGGTAGTCTGAAAACGGCCTCATCGTGGTCTAGTTTGTATAGGTTGTAGACAGCCTACGTGGGCTTCTTGAACAGCAAGCCGGCAGCACCCTGAGGAGTTAGCGGGAGGAGATCGAAACGGGGAGGAAAAGGAGGAAGTAAGAAAGAGGAAAAAAGAGGAAAAGAAGGAAGTAAAGAAAGAAGAGAAGAAGAGGAAAAGACCAAACACAAGATACACACCTGGTGCTGCGGGAAGATCAGCGCGTTCGCCACCACCACGTTTTCCGGCCGCGTCGCCGAAAACACCACAATCTCGGCAATGTCGTCCGGCGTCAGCGGCTGCACGCCCGCGTACACGGCGTCGGCCTTGGCCTTGTCGCCGTAGAAGCGCACCACCGAGAACTCGGTCTCGACCTGGCCCGGGTCGATCTCAATCACCCGGATGCGCGTGTGGATCAGCTCCTTGCGCAGGCTCTCGGAGAAGCTGCGCACCGCCGCCTTGGTCGCGCAGTAGATGCTGCCGCCCGGGTACGGGTCGATGCCGGCAATGCTGCCAATGTTGATGATGTCGCCCGCGCCGCCGTCGCTGCCGCGCGCCAGGAAGATCGGTAGGATCGCCTGCGTCATGTTGATCAGCCCGGACACGTTGGTGGCAAACATCACGTTGATGTCCTTCTCCGCGATCTCGGGCGCCCGGGCCACGCCCTGGACGAGGCCGCTGGACAGGGTTAGACGAGACAAGACAAGAGCGAGGAGTAGAACGAGGAGTAGAACGAGGAGCGAAACAAGGAGCAGAAAAGACCTACGCATTGTTCACCAGCACGTGGATGTCGCGCCACGCCTCAGGCAGGCTGCCCACAAACCCACGCACCGCCGCCGGGTCGCTCACGTCCAGCTGCACCGGCAGCACCTCGACCTTGTCGCCGAGCTCCTTGGTCAGCTCGTCCGCGATCTTGCGCAGCGTCTCAATCCGGCGTGCCGTCAGAATCAGCCGCAGCGACCCGGCAGCAGCTGCCGTGCGCGCAAACTCGAACGCGGTGCTGCGGCCAATGCCAGACGACGCGCCCGTGATCAGGACCGTCTTGCCCTGCAGGCGCTTGGCGGCAGCAGACATCGTGGTGAGAGATCGGTGTGCGGGGAAGCGGGTGGATGGGAAACTCGGAAAGGGCGCAAAAGCTGCGATCGACTTCGTGGGTGACGGACAGACGACCGAAGGACGACAGGCGAGAATCGACTTTGACGCGCGGGACGCTACAATCAAAGATCGGGAGGCGGCAAAGGAAGCTGTGCGGACCGAGGGCAGCATCAGGCAGTGTTCGGAAAAAGAAGAGAAAAACAAGACGGCAGGAGGCGCTGGTGGAAGAAAAAGGAAAAACGGTAGCGGGGAGGATAACCGCACATCGGCGGCCAAAGGGAAGCGGACTACCCCGCCGGGATGTGATGCAATCGGACTAAAATTTACGAGTCATCGCCGGTTTGTTTTGACGGAAAGGGGCAACTCCACAGCGCACTCCGAGAACCGGCATTCCGATCTCTTACACGTCCGTCGGCTTGTTCTCCTGCTAAACAGCTAAAACATATTCCTTAACAAGAAAAATCAAAGAAAAACCGCCCGTTTGGTCCCCGTTGCCGAATTATGCGACCCGATCCGCCACCCGTCCGCCAGTTGCTACCGCTTGTCCCAAGAGAGCGCCCATGAGTATAAAACAAAAGTATAAAACAAAGGAAGAAAACGCCGTAAATGTAACCCAGTAGTACACCCAACTTCTGTCCCATAATCCATGTACTTCCCCTGTTTCTGTTCTTGCTTTTCGGTCTTGATCGTTCACCCCCCTTCTCGTTCGTTCTTGTTTGCCTGGCCCAGCTCGTCATCACCATGTTCGTCGGCCGTTTCGTCGATCTTTTCAAGTGAGTCTCCCTGTCCTATCTGTCTCACTTTGCGTGACCCTCTCTCCGCCGCCCCGTGAATCATGGCCGGGAAGGGGATCTCCTGAAGCTCCGCCGTCCGATGGTTTGGGTTCTGGTTGGGGCTCTGTGTCGCGCGAATGGTCTCGACGCGGGCTTTGTTTTGTCTGGCGCCGTTCTTGGAAAGTGCAGGGACCAGTCTGCTCTTCCGGCTGAAAGCCAACAGGGCAAACACGGTAGCCACAGCAGAAACGTAAGTGCAAATATGCATGTCCCGTTGGAAGGCTTGTGCAACGGCCTTGTGAATCAGGTCGGCGGTGCGCGGCGACCCCGTCGCCTTGGGCGAAAAGAAATCGTATGCGATCACCCGGCCCACCACGTACACCTCCTGCTGCGCCAGCACAACCGAAGACGTGGCAATCCCCATACTGCCTCCAAATATCCGGGCCTGGGCCAGAATCCCCTGTGCCACAGCGTGTCCATCGGGCGGGGACTCGTCTGTCACTATCATTGTAGCAGCTGTCGCCGCCATTCCGAGACCGAGGCCAATAAATGGCAAAAATCCGAGAGCCATGCGTTGGAAAGACGGCGTGTCGCCAAGCATTGACTCCAGCCCACACCCGAGTACCATCATGCCGCTGGCGAAGACCAAAATGTCCCGCAAACAGTTCGCTCGCCGAGTTATGAATCCGGCACTGGCACTGCCTACCGCAACACCTCCCAGCATGGGGAGAAGCATGACGCCAGCCATCAGACCAGTTGCACGATTCACCACCTGCAGTCGTAAGGGAATAGTGAAGATGACGGAAAAGAATGGGAACCCGAGACACATTGTGTTGAGAATTGCCATCAAGAAGATGTGCTTTCGGAGAAGGCTGAGAGGGAGGGCTGGCATGATGCGTTCCCAACGCCGTTCGATGTACCATTCCCACACTAAGAGCGCCACGCCGCAAAGGCAGCCGGTGATCAATGGCCCCAGGAAGATAGGGGCAGTCCATTTTGTCGGGTCAGAGCCTATATTTTGAAAGGAAAAGGTGACGAGACAGGCCGACAGCATAAGAAGAATGGAACCGACAAAGTCGAGACACTTCCACGACCGCAGTTTGATTGCTGGGAGCTGCTCTTTTTTTGGCCATGCAAAGCCAATGATCAGCATGGCTACAAAGCCAATGGGGCCGCTGTGGGGAGGTTAGAAAGCGTATGGGCGAACGTAGAAGAGTTGTTGTACATACTTGATCCAGAAGATCCAACGCCACGAGGAGTAACTCGTAAGCAAGCCGCCTAAGACGGGACCTAGAACGCCTGACATGGCGATCACAACTCCGACGGCGCTGGCAATATGCTTTCTGTGGCGTTCCGGGGTGACCTCGGGCCAGATGATCATGGAGAGCGAGTACAGGCCGGAGCCACCGACACCTTGTAGAGCACGGAGGGCAATGAGCTCGCGTAGGTTGTGAGCAAATCCACAGCCAACAGAAAACACGAAGAAAATGACAAAGGCCGCCAAGAAGGCATTTCGGCGGCCAACAACGTCGGCGACACGGCCAAAAACGGCAGCACAACTGAGATATGCCAAAGTATAGGAAAGGGCAACCCAATTGACCAGGTCCTCGGAGCCCAGATCTCTTCCGATGGCGAGTAGGCTGGTGGCGACGATGGACGAGTCTATCATGGCGAGAAAGAGGCCGAGGAAGAGACTAAGAGGGAAGGTCAGCAAAGAGCAAAACAGTAGACGATGCAGGCTAGTATAGCAGTATCGTGAGGGTAGAAGTGTAAATATTACAGAAAGAAATAAAGTGAAGCCGAGAAAGAGTATACTTACCCCAAACTGAGTAGACCGAGCCTCCATGGTGCAACAATGGACCCGGGAAGCCCGTCAGACGGAGGGACGCCGTTTGATGTGGCCGCTTCAACATCGGCTGAATACGAGAAAGATGGCTCTCCACGCGAGTTTTCCTGTCCATGGGAGCCGCTGCCCTCATAAGACGCGCGACTGCTGGAAGCAACAAAATTGCTGCGAATGACTGGGGTACTGAAACTGATGGCTGGTAAAGACAGCTTGGGGGCCGTGATGCTCGGTATTTTGGGCTGCGGGTCCACTAGAGGTATAGATGGTGGCTGCTGCATAGACGGGGCGGATGCTGACGATTGACGTGGCGGAGGTGGTTGCGTTGGCTGAGGGCGGCTCGGCGTGGAGGGCACTGCTACCGGTACAAGGAGCTGCTCCTGTGACTGCGATCCTGACGGTGGCAGTACAGCCATACTATTCGGTGACGTCTCCATTGGAACTGAGAGCAGGGCTGTGCCTATCTAGTGGATGCCCGTCTAGGTCGTGGTAGTAGGGGTGCTGTGGGAAAGTGCCTTTGCAGTGCCTCTGGCACCGACGTGGTCGACAAGGTGTTGAGCAAAAAGATGGAGGAAGGGCAATAACGAGACAAGCCTCGGCGGTGGAATAATAAAAAGCGAATAGCAGAATGAAACGAGCATAAGAAGAATGAAAAAATACAGAACAATATAAGTTGAATGATTTGTTGCCTCAGACGACTTCCGTGACGAGGCACATAAGGAACAGCCTGTGGTTGCGGACAGGCAGGGCGACTGATGAGAAACAAAAACAGGAGGAAGAATAGTAAGAATAGAAGGCGGGAGAACAAGAAGGACTAGAGAGAGACGCGCCGGTCTCGGCTGCAGGAAAGAACTACCCATGGCCGTTACTCTTGTCACGAAGCGCGTGGGGGGGGGGGGGAGTAATTATATCGTATGGAATCCTGATTCAGCAGGAACCGATCGCTCGGGTGATGGCACTCTCGCACACGGATGAAGAGGGAAGTAGCGACGGACATCCACACGTGGGTACGCGTAGCAAACTGCCGCGTTACACTCGTCTGTCGGTACGTGACGCGGGAGCGCCTGCCTTGCCGGGTCGTTGAAATTTCCCGTTTTGGGTGAGTTTTCTTGGGTTGTGCCTTCCTAAATAAAAAAAAGCAGGCGTATTACATGACCACGATGTTGCCGACACTGAGACATAAATCATGGTCACTATAAAAGCCCAATCATGGCATAACCATCAGTCCTTTCACGAACCAGGCGCTTCGCATCACAATGCATTAGAAATATTTGATTGCATTTTCAGCTTTACTTTCAAATGCGTGTCTCTGACATGTTCAACATTCATAAAGCGTCAGGCGAGAACCCGTCCACTACAGACAGAGGATTTGGCATCGACTGCTGATCCCGTCAAACACACACGTGTTGTCAATGGGCACATACTGCTTCGTTATGATCTTGATCACTTCTTGTGCCACCATGCCACCCGTCAGAGCCGAGATGTTGTGAAGCTCGCCCCCTCCGACTCGCGCCAGCTCCTCCGCGATCTGTCCCACGCGCTCGTTTTTGCTGGCACCGGAGTCTGGCACCTGCTTTTCTATGGCTTTCAGGATCTCTTCTGTGCTTGCTGTCGGCGTGTGTGCGAATGCCTGCAGTGCCAGGTAGATTGGCACCAGTGACAGCGGCATTGCCAGCAGCTCGGCCTGCTCGTCTTTGGCGAGTTCTTCCTCTGGAAGACATGTTAGCAAATCAACAGAGGATCCCTTCTCGTCCCGAGGCCAGCGTCAGAGAAAAGGAAACAGTAAGCGTACCAACCACTTTCGCCAGGCGGTCCTCGCCAGGCCCGGTCGCATTGATCAGCTTGACGTGCGCCGCGTTCTTGCAGAAGAGCTCCACCTCATTCGCATCAATGTCCTTCCATCCAGGCATGGCCTGTACAGTGGCGAGCACCTCGGCCGCGTCTTTCCGCGCCTTGCTCTTGTAGATGGTCTGTAGCTGAATGTACACCTTGGACTGCGCCTTCATGTCGGGGACTTTTCCGGGCAGCGGCAAGCACTTGTGCTTCTCGTAGAACTGCTTCATCGCACTGGCAATGGCCCAGAAGCCAGAATTGCGCTCCTAGTCTGGTTAAAACGTGCCTTATGGTGTGCATTCCACCACCACTCAGACTTACAAATCCTTTGGGCTCATATTCAAACACCTCCCGCAGTCCTGACGGCAAAGACGGCCGCTCAACATTGCGAAGCACGGCAGCTGCGGCCTCGTCAAAGTTCTCCTCCCCGCCCTCGGGGTTGTTTGTCCGCGCTGCCTCCGCGACGAACTTTCGAAAAGCTATCTTCTCCTTGTAGGACAGCGGATCTGCGCCGTCGTGGGCCTCACGCCAGCGCTCGAGATAATACAGCAGAACCACAACATAGGGCAGATGACCGTGTTCATGGTTGTCTAGTGCATCGATGTTGGCTGTCAGCTCGTTGGCAAATTCGGTTAGTTCTGGCCAGGGCGCCAGAAGCCGCAGGTCTGTCGTTGCCGTCTCGTCTGGGTGCGTGTCGACAATCGGAAAGGCGCCCGGTAGACGGACGCGGAAAAAAGAGTAAAAGCCGACCGAGTGCACAGCCATCAATGGCGTCTTGTGCTTCTGCCCGTACTCGGTCACAAGCGCCAAGTCGGCCGGGGCAATCGGATGTGCGTAGAGGATCATGGTGAACTGAGGTGACGTCTCGAGCAGCTTCGGCAGCCTCAAATCATCGGCCTGTAAGCTCAAAGTTAGTATGATAGCATCCCCCCCCACCGAACCAAGCCTTCGTCGTATCCTGGTTCTCTACCAGTCGTACGCACCTCAGTCTTCGGCTGCCAGTCGCCTTCGACCTCGGGGTTGAGCTCTAGCAGCAGTTCGGTGCAGCATCGCGCCCTCGATTTTCCCAGGTTCGACTCATCCAGAAAAAAGTTGACGCCAAGGTCTGCCTCCTGTACCACGGCTTCGTCGTAGATGGTAAACCGGCCGATTCCTGAGAAGGGCGTCAGCCACGGCGTCTCGAGTTGTCATGTGCTTGCTGTCCCAGAAGCATACCAGGAAGAATCAGATTCTTTAGCGCTTCTATCAGGACTGTGCCACTCCCCGAGTTGAGAACAAGGATGTTTGCCGACTCCAGCGCTGTCTGGCCGCTGGCTGCCCACAGTCGGAGCTGCCGGTCATACTTCCTCTCCTTTTCCGAGGGCCGATGCAGGATGGGCGGTGTTTGAGTTCCCACGATTTCGGTCATTTCGTGGTTCCAGGAAGTATAGGAGACTTCTGTCCGTCGCGGTATTTTTCAGGGAATTTAGATATGAGGAAACGGTTGTTGACGTCGCTTGTTGACCGTCAGGAGCAGCGTGAAGCGGCGGTGCCGTCGAGGGGCAGATCGCGAAAATGACTAATCCAAAGCGGTGAAACGCGATTCTGCTATCGATAACGCTGCGCGATAAGATAACCAAAAAAATTCTGGGATTTGCTTCTGCCGGCTGGCAGATTTTAATAGTTTCATTTTTTCTCTCGCTTGGTCTTCTCGCGTGTCCCCCGTCTCACCTGCACAGCTCCCCCCCAGCGATGCGCAGCCATGGAGGAACAAACACACAAGCCGCATAGGAAGGCAAAGGAGAAGAAGAAGCATTCTGGTAAGCAGAGTGCCTACCGGTCTTTTCTTTTGCAATATCCATCCATCGACTGACTTTGTTTTCTTTTCTCTCTCCAGGTCCCAACCCCAAGGCCTTTGCTGTCTCGAACCCCGGAAAGCTTCAACGGACGGCGATCCGGTCGCATGATGTATGTAGCCTATTCCTGTGCACTTGCACGCGCCCGTGCGCACGCGACAGCTACTGACGCCCGCAGATCAAAGAAAAACGCCTCCATGTCCCTCTCGTCGACCGTCTCCCCGACGAGCCGCCACCGCGGCTCGTCACCATTGTCGGCCCCCCCGGGGTGGGCAAGACGACGCTCCTGCGCTCGCTGATTCGCCGCTATGCCAAGGAAACGATCAGCGACCCGCAAGGCCCCGTCACGGTGGTCACGTCGAAGAAGCAGCGCCTCATGTTTCTCGAGTGCCCCAACGAGCTTGAGGCCATGGTGGACATTGCCAAGGTGGCCGATGTGGTGCTGCTGATGATTGACGGCAACTACGGCTTCGAGATGGAGACGATGGAGTTCCTCAACGTGCTGGCGGCGACGGGCATGCCGGGCAACGTGTTCGGCGTGCTGACGCACCTGGACCTGTTCCGCAAGCCGCAGGCGCTCAAGGACGCCAAGAAGCGCCTCAAGCACCGGCTGTGGAACGAGCTGTACCAGGGCGCGCACCTCTTCTACCTGTCGGGCGTGCTCAACGGGCGCTACCCGGACCGCGAGATCCACAACCTGTCGCGCTTCCTGTCGGTGATGAAGAACCCGCGCCCGCTCATCTGGCGCAACACCCACCCCTACGCGGTCATCGACAGCTTCCGCGACATCACGCACCCGACGCGCGTCGAGGCCGATGAGATGTGCGACCGGTCCGTCGTCTTCACCGGCTACCTGCGCGGCACCAACTTCTCCGCGCAGGGCCAGCGCGTGCACGTGCCGGGCCTCGGCGACTTTACCATTGCGCAGATGGATGCGCTCCCGGACCCCTGCCCGACGCCGGCGATGGAGCAGGCGGCGGCCAAGGCGGCGGGCAAGACGGGCCGGCGGCGGCTGGACGAGAAGGACCGCAAGCTGTACGCGCCCATGTCGGACCGCAGCGGCCTCAAGATCGACGGCGACGCCATCTACATCTACCGCGAGAACGGCTTCACGTTTGACAAGGACAAGGTCGGGGTCGAGCGCAGCGAGGGCGAGGCGCTCATCGTCGGCCTGCAGGGCGAGCACAAGGTCTTGGGCGAGACGGACAAGGGCGTGCAGCTGTTTGCCAAGGGCACGGAGGTGCGGAATGCCGGCGCCGACGACGAGCGCAACACAGGCCGGAAGCACCAGCGGACGGTCCGGCTCGCCAACAACGAGGACGACGACGGGGCGGACGCGGCGTATCCGGACGACGACGACGACGACGATGCGTCCGACTACGACGACGAGGCCGAGTTTGACGAGAAGAAGCTCGGCAAGATGTTCCGTGACCGCGGCGACCGGAACGGCAAAACCGAAGATCTCGCATTTGCCGAGAGCGACTCTGACCTGGGTTCGTTGTCCGGCGAGGACGATGTCGACAGCGACGAGGACGAGGAAGAGGACGACGAGGACGAAGACGATGAGGATGTAGGTGATGACGAGCAAACGGATGTGCGCTGGAAGGAGAATTTGGCGGAGCGGGCCCGAGACCTGCACAAGCGGAAACGGCCCTTCCAGGCACGCAATCTCGCGAGGCTGATCTACGAGAGTTCCCTCTCGCCGGAAGAGGTCGTCAAGCGCTGGCGCGGCGAGGAGGAGGCAGCAGACGGAGACGGCCAGACGGGCGACGCAGACGCCGAGGAGGAGGACTTTTTCAAAAAGGCCCAAACAGACAAGGCCGAGGACGACAGCGAAGACCGCAGCCTCCCACTGGTCGACCCTGCGGCGCTGGCGAGCCGGTGGACGGACGAAGCCATCCAGGCGCTGCGGTCGCGGTTCACGACGACGAAGAAGCGCAAGGGCAGCGGCGACGGCGACGACGAGGACGACAGCGGGTTCGAGGGGTTCGACGGCGACGAGGACGACGAGGACGACGAGGATGACGACGAGGAGGGAGACGAGGACGACGAGGACGACGACGATGCGGACAGCGAAGGCGACGGGGCCTTTGAAGACCTGGAGACGGGCGAGAAGCACGGGCCGGCGAAGAAGAGCAAAGACAAGGCGGGCTCGGCGGCGGACGCGGCGGCGTTTGAGGACGAGCGGGCGAAGAACGCGCGGCGCAAGGAGGAGCTGCGGCTGCGGTTCGAGGAGGAGGACCGCGAGGGCGTGCACAACGCCAAGGCGCAGGCGCGCAAGGAGGCGGGCACGACGCAGGACGAGTTTGGCGAGGACGACTGGTACGACGCGCAGAAGGCGGTGCTGCAGAAGCAGGCGGACATCAACAAGGCGGAGTACGCGACGCTGGACGGGCGGCAGCGGGTGGCGGTGGAGGGCTTCCGGGCGGGCCAGTACGGGCGGATCGTGCTGGAGGGCGTGCCGGCGGAGTTTGTGCGGCGGTTCGACGCGCGGCTGCCGCTGATCGTGGGCGGGCTGACGGCGACGGAGGACCGGTTCGGGTTCCTGCAGGTGCGGCTGAAGCGGCACCGGTGGCACAAGCGCATCCTCAAGACGAACGACCCGCTGATCTTCTCGCTCGGGTGGCGGCGGTTCCAGACGCTGCCGGTGTTCAGCATCTCGGACTCGCGCACGCGCAACCGCATGCTCAAGTACACGCCGGAGCACATGCACTGCTTTGCGCAGTTCTACGGGCCGTTTGTGGCGCCCAACACGGGCTTTGTGTGCTTCCGCTCGTTCTCGGCGGCGGCGCCGGCCAACCAGCAGGGGCTGCGCATCGCGGCGACGGGCACGGTGCTGAGCGTGGACGAGTCGACGGAGATTGTCAAGAAGCTCAAGCTGACGGGCGTGCCGTACAAGATCTTCAAGAACACGGCGTTCATCAAGAACATGTTCAACTCGGCGCTGGAGATTGCCAAGTTCGAGGGCGCCGCCATCAAGACCGTGTCCGGCATCCGCGGCCAGATCAAGCACGCGCTCAAGCAGGAGGGCTGCTTCCGCGCGACCTTCGAGGACAAGATCCTGCTCAGCGACATTGTCTTTCTGCGCGCCTGGTACCCCGTGCGCCCGCACCGCTTCTACAACCCGGCCACGAACCTGGTCGGCTGGCAGCCGATGCGCCTGACCGGCGAGCTGCGCCGCGACGGCCAGCTGCCCACGCCGCAGCTGCGCAACAGCCAGTACCGCGCGGTCGCGCGCCCGGACCGCCACTTCAACGCGCTCAAGGTGCCGCGCCAGCTGGCGGCGGCGCTGCCGTTCCGGTCGCAGATCGTGCAGACCAAAAAACAAAAGAACAAGACGTACCTGCAGAAGCGCGCCGTCGTCGTGCGCGGCGACGAGCGCAAGGTGCGCGACATGATGCAGAAGCTGACCACCATCCGCAAGGACGTCGCCGCCAAGCGCGCCTCCAAGAAGGAGGAGAAGCGCGTCGAGCACCGCAAGAAGGTGGCCGAGGCCGAGGAGAAGCGCGCCGCGCGCGAGAAGCGCGAGACCAAGGAGTACTGGAGCCGCGAGGGCCGCAAGCGGAAGACAACCGACGGCGACGACGAGGGGGGTGGTCGGGGGAAGCGGAGGAAGTAGGGATTTTTCTATTTTATTTTTATTTTTTTTGATTTCTTGTATTGTTTTAGATCCCATGGTTGCATTGTATATAAAAGCCCCTTACACAAACCCAACGCCTGCCCTGTACTCCTACACCCTCCGCGTCTTCATCACCGTCAGCTCCGAGCTCCGCGCCCACACCCCGTCCGGCTTCTGCCGGTAGCACACCAGCTTGCCGTCGTCGCCCACGCTGCCCAGGATCTGCCCGTCGTCGTCAAACGACACCCGCCACACCGGCGTCCGGTCGTTCTCCAGCCGGCACACCTCGCGCACCGTGTGCCGCACCTCGCCCGCGCCGCCCGTGAACCGCCGGTCCGCCGCCAGCTG
>LZPB01000326.1:665-17036 GCA_001676865.1 Ceratocystiopsis minuta
CCCCGCCCCCCAAAGAGACCCACCGCGCCAAAATGGACCAGCGAAACGGAGACGCGATGGAGAACGGAATGGGCCCTTTTCAGCGACTACTGTCCGATTATTAAGGACGATTACTTGCTTACAGAGGGCGCGCCCAGTCGGTCAGCAGCGGTGGACGGGGGCCGGACAGGTGAGATGGCATGGTGTTGTTGATAAGACGCATTGGTAAATTGGCCAGACGCAAAAATAGCAGCACACAGAGAGCACGGAACAGGACGAGCCAAGCGTTGTCTCTCTTGGCCGTCCTTGGCCTGCCTTGGCCGTCCTTGGCCGTCGTCGCGGCCGCGATCAGCCTCGGCGGCAGTGTTTGCGGCGATCAGGGACTTTGTGTTTGGAAGCGAAACGGAGCGGAAACGGAACGGTTGTCAAACGGAAAGGAGAAAGGGGGGGGTGTGGCGCTATCGCGAGGCTTGGGACGCGCGAATCTCTTGATCGCGAAAGGAGGTCATCGAGAAAAAACGAGAACGGCGGTCCAGAAAAAAAAAAGGGCACGAGCACGAAAAGCAGGAACGGCAAGACGGCAGAAGGCAATACGGCAAAACGGCACAAAGAACGGGCATTGCCTGTGCCCCCAAAGAGCGAGCGAGGGGCGGGAGGAGCTTATCGGTCGGCATGTTGTTTATGTCCGAAACGCGGACCAACGAGAGTGCGTCGAGTCCGTTTTTTTTCTGGTCTGTTAGCCGTTGGGTATTTTTTTTTTCTATTTTTTCGTCTTCTGATGCCCGTTTTGTTCCTGAGTTCCTGCATACGGGAGTTACAGAGGAACAGGAGTAGACAGAGTAGATTGAGAAAGGGGAGGGGGGAATAGAAAAGAAAGAGAAGGCAAAACAAAAAAAGAGAGAAACAGACAAAAACAACAGACGGACAAGAAACAAACAACACCCAAAAAAAAGAGGCAGATGCACCTCATCGACCGATCCTGCGAAGCTGGCACGCACACCCTCCTCGCCGCACGCTCGCACACGCCTGGCCCTTTCTCCATTCCTGGTCTCCGTTTTGGGAGCCAGCTCCGTTCATGATCACGATCCGGCATCCTCTTCTTTCTTTTTTTTTTTGCTTTTTTTTTTAACTGTCCTTCTCCCTCGACGGAGATTCCTTTTTTTCTACTTTCTCACACCCCCCGTTTCAGCAGCAAGCCCTCTCGCAACTGGCAGACGCAAAGACAAAGAAAGTTGACAGCTCTTGCAGATCTGATGATCCCCTCTCTGCAGCGAGGCTCTAAACCTTACGACACACAGGGCCAACTGCGTGATGGACAAAGTGCCAAAAAGCCAGGGGGCGGAACAAGCCGCCCGAACTACGTACTCCCGTATACTCGTAAGATACTCGCAACCGAAAAAGCACGGAATCCAGAATGTCTCCGACGCTGGGCTGGGCTCGGTAGGGGTCGCCGCGAAGCGGGACAGGTACGGACGAGACTACGCCGAGAGACATTTGGCACAACAAGGAATTCAGGACCAGGACAGGGCCTTTCCCAACCCTTTCCCATTTCTTCGCGCAGGGCGAGCCCGCTCAGAAGTTCCCTCGGAGCCTCCGCCCTCCCGCCTGGGAAGTACCTTTTCGCGGCGCGCCCCCTACAAATTGCCTGCCCCCGACTCGCCGTCGGTACCTGCGCTCGGGCTTTCGCGTTCTTTCGGCCGACCTGACCACGCGGCCACAGCGTTCCTGTCTGCGGCGCCCTGGACGCGGGGTAGAGAGCCCCGACAGGCGTCTTTCGTACGAGTACTATACGGAGCAAGAAGGATACGGAGTACGTGCGTACAGAAAGTACGGGACGGAGCACGAGCCTGTCAGACAGCTGCTACTCCGTAAGATACTCTTCTCTACGCTGTAAAATACACAGCGGCGACGCGTGCTCAGGGGTAACCAGCTGCTGCTGGCCCTTCCTTTCCCGGCCACACGGACCACACACGCCTGGCCTGGACTGGAGTCTACGTCCTCGTACGCAGGCAGCGCTGCCGCTGCTGCTGCTGCTGCCGTCCTCGTACGAGGCTCGCCGACGCAGGACGCGCGACTGCCCCCCCCCCGCGAATCCATCGCGTGGTGCAGCGATGCAACTTGCCCTGGCACAGGGTTGCGTCTGTTGATCGCCTGGCATGTATGCCGGTGTGTGATGGTTGGGGTGTGTGTGTGTGGGTTGGGCGGGATGGATCACAAGACGCCTTTTGCTGGGTTGTTCCCGTCTCTTGGGGTGTTTTTCTTCTTCTGTTAATTTTCTGTGTCGTTTTGGGTATCTCGATCGTCCTGTTTCGTCCGTTTGCTTTTGTTTTCTCTTCTTTTTTCTCTTTCTCTCTCGTCTCGCCTCTCTTCCTTGTTTTCTTTCGCCTCCCCTTCCTGTTTAGGATACTCCTCTCTGTAAAATGATACTCCGTATATCCTGCCACCGTACCCACAACGGCGGCCGTAGTCTCTGACTTTATTTGTTCTCGAAATACGGAAGAGGCCGTTGTCGCGGAGAAACGGGGCTCGGGACTTCCAAAGCTCCCCGTTCCGGCATTGTGGTGAGTGCCTGCCCGCTGTGATTGGCTGCCTGGGCGCCGAGGCATGTGGGGCCGGGACTGCACAACTTTATGCCAGCGCGGATCGGCAATTGGAAAGGCCGATGCAGGGAGTCGAAATACAAAATAAATACTGAGTAAGATACTCGTACTACGACCACAAGGGGAAAGGAGAATCACCATGGGAAAAAAGAAAAGAAAAAAAAAAAACAGAGCCGTACTCTGTAGAACAAACAAAGATCCTGCGAGGTGTTATCTTGCCAGAAAATCAAAGAGTCTACGTCATAGCTACTGCAAGACATCCAGGGATAAAAGACTGGGGATAGAAGGAGAAAGAAAAAGGAGAAGAAGAAAAAAAAGGGAAAAAAAAAAGGAAAAAAGAGGAAAAAGGAAGAGAGAAAAAAAAAAAGCAACACCGCCAGCAATCCGCGATCGATGCCGCTCCCGCGCTACGCAGCGCGGCCGCGGCGCCTGTGGGCTGGCGCGCCAGGCCCTCTCTGGCTGCCCGCCCAAGAGGTCAGCATTTGCCGAGATTACTCCGCCCCTGTGTGCGACGTGTGACCTTGGCGCGCGCGCAAGGCTCTGGGTGCTCTGGGCGCTCGCCATTAAAGCCAGAGGCGCGAGAGGACGACCCGGGGGCCGGCCACCAGATCGAATCGCAGGCTGGCCGTGCCATCGAGAGCGAGGGAGGGCGAGCGGTTCCGACGACGACGCTGGTGGTGGCTAGCACTGGGTTCGCCGTGTCTGTGCCATGCTTGGCAGGCTCACATGTTTTGGGCCTGGCTGGGTGTGTCTGTAATGTCTGCATGTCTACAATGTCCTGACATGTCTG
This sequence comes from Ceratocystiopsis minuta, assembly GCA_001676865.1. Classification (NCBI taxonomy): domain Eukaryota; kingdom Fungi; phylum Ascomycota; class Sordariomycetes; order Ophiostomatales; family Ophiostomataceae; genus Ceratocystiopsis; species Ceratocystiopsis minuta. The sequence continues at coordinate 4,035 of LZPB01000326.1, forward strand.
GCCATGTCTGGGTCATGAAATTCCATGATTGCAATGATAATGATTGATTTCAAATAATGACAAAACATCCCTAGATAGACAGCTTCTCTGGCGGCCCCAGCCCTAAACTCTACTCTGGGAGGATGTCTTGGCAGAGCCCCGTGAAGGTGGCCGTCTTGGCAGCCGTAAAGGCGCCGTCCCGGTGTGTCTGACTGCTGGGCCGGCCTTGGCCCTGCCATTCTGGCCGCTACAGGGCGCTTGATCCTTCTGGCGGAGTTGTCTCGCAATCCCCAGTTTTCTGGCCTTTTTTGCCTTTGTCCTCGCCGTGCCTTTTTGCTCCCTATTCCTTTCTTTTTGCCCGTTCCGTCTCCTTCTGTCTCAAAATCGGCAAAAGGCCGAAACCGCGAGTCGCTGGCGCGCGCTCTGCAGCAACGAACGAGACGAAACGACGCATGCTACAGCCACGCCCTGCAGGAAACAAAGCACCACCAGCTCGATCTTCCGATCGGACGTAGAACCGAATCTGTTGAAATCTTATGACGATGAAACACACCACATTCACACTCACTCACACACACACACACCTGCGCGTACGGACGGCTCGGCAATCTACTCCGGCACCAGCCCTCGCTTCGCATCCTTGGCCACCACGCCCGTCAGGTCCTGCTCCGGCAGCTGCGGCGTCGGCCGCCCGCCCAGCACGTCCACGATCGCCTTCATGTCCGTCCAGTACGACGTGCGCTGCCGCCGGTTCGGCCAGTCCGTCTCGTCCGCCTCCAGCGTCTCCATCGCCGAAAAGGCCACGCGGGCGCCGCGGATCCCGATCACCGCCGCGCTCAGCGGGTCTGCGCGCACCCGGTCCGCCCGCCCGGGTGCCGACGCCGCGCTGCCGTACGCCTCCAGGTGCTGGATGCACTTGATGGCCAGCCGCACCGCGCGGCACCGGTCCATAGCCGACGGCACGCCGCCCTGCTGCACGTGCCCCGGGATGCTGTCGCGCGCCTCGAAGCGGTTGTGCGCCTCCTCGCGGATGATGTCCGCGATCAGCTTCGCGCTGTACACCCGGCTGGCCTTCTCGTTGACCAGGATCAGCCGCCCCGCCCGCGACTGGCCCTTGTCGTGCGCAAACACGCTGCGCAGGTGCCGCACGTCCGCCGCCAGCGTGTCCAGCGAGATGCCCTCCTCCGGCGTGTACACCGCGCTCGCGCCCACGCCCAGCCCCGCCACCGTCGCAATGTAGCCGCACTTGCCGCCCTGCGTCTCGATCACAAACACCCGCCGCCGCGTCGCCGACGCCGACTGCTTGATCTTGTCGCAGTAGCTGACCAGCTCGTTGAGGCACGTGTCCGACCCCAGCGAGTACTCCGTGCCCGGCACGTTGTTCGACACCGTCGCCGGCAGCAGCACCAGCGGGATGCACAGCGCCGGGAACCGCGCCCGCGCCGCCCGCAGCTGCGCCACCGCGTGGTACGCCTCGAACCCGCCCACCAGGAACAGCCCGTCGAACCGGTACTGCGCCACCAGCCGCGCCACCGTGTCCATGCCCGACTCCTCCGGCAGCTCGCGGTTCGTGCCGATCTCCGACCCGCCCTTGCTGGCCCAGCCGTCCACCTCGAGCCAGTCAAACGGCCGCACCGACCCGACCGGCACGTCGTCGTGGTGCCGCGTGAACCCGGCAAACCCGTTGTGGATCGCCACCGGCTCGTGCCCGCGCGACAGGCAGTACGCCACGCCCGCCCGCATCGCCGCGTTCATCCCGCCCGCCGGCGCGCCCACGTTGATGAAGCCGATGCGCATCTTCTGCTCCGCCGGCAGCAGCATCTGGTGGTCCAGCTGCACCGTCGTCGTCAGCATGTACGACTTGTACTGGTCCGAGAACTCCGTGTCGCGCAGGCCCATCGCCCGCGTGTAGTCGCGCGCGTCGATCGCCGTCGCCACCGACTGCGTCGCCTGCACCGCCGCCATCAGCGGCTTGCGCACAATCTTGTTCTCCGTGATCGCAATGAAGCACGTCTCCGACGTCGGCGTCGCCTCCAGCACCGCCCGCACCGCCTCCACGCCCTGCAGCGTCGACAGCATGCGGTCGTACGCCACCGCCGTGCCGCCGCGCTGCACGTGGCCCAGCGTCGTGATGCGCGTGTCCAGCGCCAGGCCCTCCGGGTCCGCCAGCAGCGCGCGGATCGCCTCCGGCCCGATCTTGTTGCCGTGCCGGTCGTGCGCGCCCTCCGCCACAATCACAATCGTCTTGCGCTTGCCCAGCGTGCGGTGCTTGCGCACAATCGCGCACATCTCCTCGCGCCAGTCGTCCTCGCGCGGCGTCTCCGGGATGAAGATAAAGTCCGCCCCCGTCGCCACGCCCGCCATCAGCGCCAGCCACCCGCAGTGCCGGCCCATGACCTCAATCACAAACGCCCGCGAGTGCGACGATGCCGTCGCCTCGATGTAGTCCACCATCTCGCAGATGCGCGCCAGCGCCGAGTAGCAGCCGATCGTCGCGTCCGTGCCCGACAGGTCGTTGTCGATCGAGCCCACCAGCCCGACCAGGTTCAGGTGCGCGTACGGCGCCGTCTGCGCCGCCGTCAGCTGCCCCGTCTGCACCAGCTCCGCCAGCAGCGACGGCCACTCCGCCCGGAACTTGTCCGCGCCCGTCAGCGACCCGTCGCCGCCGCAGATGATCAGCGCGTCGATGCCGTGCACAATCATGTTGCGCGCCGCCACCAGCCGCCCCGGCCGCTCGTAGAACGCCTTGCACCGCGCCGTGCCGATCAGCGTGCCGCCCTCCGACAGCCACCCGCGCACATCGTGCCACTCCATCGGCCGGATGTAGTCGCCGCCGCGCACCAGGCCCTCGTAGCCCTCGTACACGCAGAACGCATCGCACCCCAGGTGGATCGCCATCCGCACGCATGCCCGCACCACCGCGTTCATTCCTGGCGAGTCGCCGCCCGACGTCATGATGGCGATTTTCTTCTTGCGCGGCGCCCCGGCCGTCGCTGCGGACGTCGCCTCGGCGATCCCGGCGCCGCCCGCGGGCAGGGATGAACTGGCCATTGGGCTGGTGAAGTCGGGTATTAGGTCGCTTGTCAGGAGGTATAAAGGTCGTAAGTATAAGAAGCGAAGAAAGTAGGAAGGAAGAATAAGAGAAAAATAGGAAAAAAACGCAAGAAATCGCGAGAGAAACGCCGATGAGACCGGACTGGAGATGTCCGTTCTTAGCTCTTATCTTATCGAATCTGGAGGGGTATGGAAAATCACGCAGCGCAAAATACGCGTGAAAAATGAGTCAGCTGTCAGCCAATCACAGGGCAGTTCTTCAGTACATCTGCAGATCATCAAAGTCCAGGCTTGAAGAATGCTGAGAACCGAGAACCAAGATCTTGAACCAAGGGCGCAAAAAGTACACCAAATCGCCAAGATAGTGGCATAATACCGCATTGAGTTATTTGAAACACACAAACAGACCCACGCGCCATAGTGAACGATGAGGGTTTTTTCTTTGTGCCAAAATCTGTCGTGAGACACAGCCTAGCGGCCCTCACTGGCTCCACGTCGGCGTCCAACGACAAAACTCCTCATGCGTTGACCTCCCGATGGATAACCCCTCTATCATCATGCCAATACACCAATAAGAAAACCAAGAAAATAGTCATGCTGCCGTAAAAAGGAAAGGACGGGCTCCAGAACCCGATGCTAGAGGGACGGCACAGCCGGTGTGCCCTCCCGGCCGTTCTCCTACAGGAACTGGCGCTTCAGATCTGTCCATTTTCGACTGAGAGCCTCGTGTTGCGCATTCATCTGCTGGTGTCAGCCAGGCGTGCCCCTGTTTGAAAGATTGGCGTGGGGCCGGGAAGACTTACCTCTGCGTATTTCATCTTCGTCTGGACGAGCTGCTCCTCCAGCTCGATCAGTTCCTTCTCCACGCGCTGGTTTTCCTCGTGCACCTTGGCATTGCGCTGCATCAGATCGTCGCGTTCCGCTTTCCACGCCTGCTCGAGCTGTTCCGGCTGCTGCTCAATCACCACCTTGAGCTCGCGCACCTGGCCCTTGAGGCTCTCGTTCTCGTCCTGCAGCTCCTCATTGAGCATCTTCGTGCGCACTAGCTCTGTCGCCAGAGCAGCCTGTTCGCGGTCAACGGACTCGATCCGCTCCTCGAACTTGCGCACCCGCACCGTCAGGTTGGCGTTGTTCGTGCGCAGCGTCTCCAGCTCCAGCTCGCGCTCCTTCTCGGCGCGTGTCTTCTCCTCCCACTCGGTCGTGTACGCCTTGACCAGCTCCGGCGTCAGCTTGACCTCGCAGGCATCGCGCACAAACTGGTCCGCGCGGTAGACTTCCTTGTCGAGACTCGACGACGAGCTGCCGAAGAAGCCGTTCTCCAGGATACTTCCAGCACTGGGCGCCGCATCAATGTACACGTCAAACAACCGGTCCTTGAGGTAGGTTGTCAGCTGTGACATGTCCGACATGGCCAGCAGGGCAGTAGCATTCTTTTGCATGAGCACAATGCCGAATTTGAGAATCGCCGACAGGCCCTCGGACAGGATCAGATCGTAGATGCGGAGAACAAGCTGCAGAGGGAAACGGTAGGCGAACAGCGTCAGGAACCACTGTGTGGCGTAAAGATGCGGCGAGATGCCTCGCCGATGCAGGTGGCAGTACAGCGCGGGCTCCAGGTCTTCCAGAAGGCGCTCGAAGAGGTACAGGTGCTTGTGCAGGCCGGGCATGTCCTGGACGAAGAGGTCGCGCAAGTGATACTGGTTCATCAAGCGAACCAGCAGGCAGAAGGCCTCTTCCTCGGGCATGTTGAAGAGAATCGGCATGATCAAAAAGTTCATGCCCTGCGCGTAGCCCACCGCTTCATCGAACAGCGCATACGCCTTGCAAACGCCAAAAAGACCTTCCTGCAGTCCCTGGGAGGCGGCAAACTTGGAGTAGCTGGTGCGTGCGCCCAGGTCGCGCCGAATGGCTTTCTCCAGCTTTTGCAATGCCGCTGCATCCTCCTTTTCCTTCTTCTTCCGCTGCGCTGTGGCCTCGCTGCTCTCTCTCTCCACAGGAGGAGCAGCTGAGGACCCAGAGGCAAAGGCTGTCGCCGTTGCTGCAGCAAGAGCACTGGCGATGCTCCCGCTCGGAGAGACCCCCGAATCACCCGAGTGGACGGACGATGCTGACGAGGACGGAGTCGGCTTCGTCTTCGCAACCACCGACTGGCGCTCCTTCTCGCGCTCCGTACCCCGCGCGACGAGTTCGTGGTAGACATTCTCAAGCTCCTCGTTTTTGCTCTGGGCCAGGACTTGCCAGATGACGCCACGGATCGCATTCGGAATCCCCGTGGCAATCGCCTTGTTTAGCTCCTCGGGGCTTGACCGAGCGACAGCGGCTGGGCCCTCGGTGATAACTGCCTGCCACAGGTCCCAGTCCACGTCGTCGGCCGCTATGCTCGATGGTCCCGCATTGACGCCGGACACAGTTCCCGGCGCCAGGCTGGGGTTCGGGCTAGCGGGCATGGCGGACGACGGCTCGTCAGACGATGGCAGCTCAAGAGAAGGGCCAAGCCCAGAGGCCCGCGAGCCCGCTTCCTCGCCGGGTGCGGCGGTTGGCGTGGACGCATTATCCTTGTCATCCTCGGAAATCTGGGCCGTAGCCGAGCCGACAGCCTCTGCGCGCATTCGGATCATGGCAAAGCGGTCTTTCAGACTGCCCCGCCCAGAGCCTCTCCGGGAATCGCCCTCCTCCTCAAGCTTGCTCAGCATCATTTCGGGGTTGCTCGTCAGAGTGGCGACAGAGCTCGTAGTGTTCCGTCGTGGCGAGACAGTGGAGGCAATAACCTGAGACAGGGGCGGGGAAGCAGCGGGTGTTTCTTTCTGAGAGGATCCGCGAGACAGCCACGTGAACGGACTGGTCAGCTTCCTCGTTGGTGCCTGGGCCGGAGCACCCAGCGGTGCGGCTGCAGGCGACAGAGGATGTGACTTGGCATCGCTGGTAGCAGACGGAGACCAGGGGAGAGCGCTGGCGAGGCTGCCGAGAGAGAGCGTCTTGGAAGGCGGCTCCTTCTCAGGTAGCGCGGATGGGCTGTCCACCGCGGTGTCCTTGGTAGAGATCGATGCCGCGGTGGTATCGTCATCGAGGTTGACGTTGTCGAGGTCGCTCAGGTTGGACGAGTCCCGTTGGTGGCCGTTGGCGGAATGGACGGAGCCGGCAGAACCGACAGAAGCAGCCGAGACCTCGTGGAAGGTCTCTTCGTCTATTTCTACCGGCGCTTCTTTGGTTTCCATCTCGTCCTTGTTGACAGTGTCCTGGCTCTCCTCTTCGACTTCGGTGGGGGCCGGTACGGTGCGACCGCGGACCTTCTTGAAGGCCTTCTCGAGCTCGGATTTTCCACTGTCGACGGGCAGCGGTTCTTTCTTGGGTAAACGGGTGGCGGACAAGGACGTCTTGCGGTTCGTGAGAGAGCGGACCGAGGCTGTGTCGTGGGCGTCCTCAAAGGTATCCTGAAGCGGGGGGTGTGCGGTTAGCTGACTGCTCCGTCTATAAACATTGAGGCAAAAGGACGAGAAAGGAGAGAGGAAGGCTGAGAGAGAGGAGCCCTTGGATCACTGGCAGCCGCAGGAAAGGCCAGGCCTCCAGGGCCCAAGGGCATGTGAGGAGTAGAGGTTCTTACCGTCTCGCGGTCCGAGCTGTCGGGCGAGTTCTCGGGCGACGCCTGGGCAGACGTGGTCGGTTCGGCGCTCGGGTCAGACATGGTGGAATGCAGAGGCTGGCGGAGCGTCGGGACGAGAGGCAGAAAGGAAAACAACAGGGAAAAGAAGAGGGCAGAAAGAATCAAAAGGGCGCTGACGAATCAGGAAAAGGGGGAGGCCGAAAACAAAGAGGAACAGAAACAACGAAACAAACGGCTGGGCAGGATGCGGGCGGTTGGGTCCAGCCGGGCCAGCAGCAATTCAGTCGTGGTCGATGGAAAGGACAGGAAGAGGAAACGAGTCCAGGATGCAGCAGCCAGAGAGGGAGAAAAAGAAAGCAAGAAAAAGGGTGAAGCGGGAGAGAAACGTGCCCGCCGGTTCGGTTTTTTGGTCAGGTCCAAGAGGGAAACGCGACCATCTCCAAGTAGCTACGTGGTACTCCAGACGCATACGCATACGGCAGGAACAAAGGGATGACGCCCCACCCGTTTCCAGGAGCAAGCATGCCTATGAAAACACGCCAATTGGGGTGGTCTTGCAGGCGAAACGCATCACGTGTAGGAGCACGTGTCGCGGAAAGGCTCTGTTTCTGTGCCGTTTCTGTGCCGTTTCTGTTCCATTTGTCCCCCCTGGTTTTCTCGTTTCTACCTCCGGAAGATGCTTGCCATGCTATGAAGGGGGGGGTTCCGTTAGTGAAACAAGCGGTGACCTTGCCCGCATGCCCTGGACATTAAGGGGTGGCTGGCCAAGCGGCGGCACGCCTGTATCCACTCAAAAGTCCTTTTTCGCATCTGGAACGAGACCCAGTCCATTGCGACGGCACAAAACACAAAATCCTATCCGAATACAACAGCAAGAGAACCCTCAGTGCCGATGGCCTTGTTTCTATTTGTTTGCATGGGCGCGGATCACCCCTAATCATGGATGTAAATTAACAACCCTACTCTTCCTAGGTTGTCGTCCTCCAGAACGCCTTTTGCAACACAAAAACGAGAACTTTCATTCCCTTTCTTTTTTTTTTGCGCCCCGGGAAACCGGACTGACGGGTTCCCCATCATGGGCATCACGGCCGCTCCCCCGAGTCCCTGACAAGAAAAAAAGCATTTCCCCCCACCACCCGGCAAAACCGTCTCTTTCAAGACCCCTCCTTTCGCTCTTTACCGGTGCAGCTTGCGCTGGTAGAAGGCAAGCTCCTCGCCCTCCAGGATGTAGCCGTCGCAGCGGCCGGACTGGCCGGGCCGGCTGGAGACAACGGCGTACAGACGGCCGGCCTCGAACTGGCGCTCGATGGCGGGGTCGACCTTGCCGGAGGCGGCAAAGCGCGCGGCCTGCTTCTTCTCGACAGAGTTGCTCTTCTTGACGGGCTCCTCGGCGGCGCCGCCGGCCTGCTTCTGCTGCCGCCGGCGGCCGATGGGCTGGCCGTAGTGGGCCTCGTACCACTGGCGGAAGGGGGCCGCGTCAATCTGGATGACGGCCGACTTGGTCAGGGTGTTGGTGCGGACCAGCTCGTTGTTGGACGGGTGGTAGGCGACGCCGATGACACGCGTCTTGCGCGTGCAGCCCTCCGAGGCCCAGGCAAAGTTGCCCGAGTCCAGGCGCAGCGCCCGGTACTTGTGGTTGCCGCCGCGGGTGCGCACAACGTGAATCCGCTTCGCGCCGATACGGGTGTTGGCGGGCTGGCGGCCGGCCTCGAAAGCGCGCTTCTTCCCTGTTGCAAGAGGTCAGAACGTATGTCCTAGAAAGAGAGCAGGTCTCCCCCAGTCCGATACGGGCTTTCGATCACCCAGGTATCCCATTCATATTTTTTCTTCCATATTCCCCCCTCTTTCATCATCTCATTCATCCAGGGAGTTCGACGCACGGTAGTAGGCACGCTTCGCGCCGGAGGCGGAGCGCTTGTGGCGAGAGTCTCTCGAGATACCCATGGTTGCGGTGTCTGGAAGGAAAAAGAGTCGCACGTCAGCCGCCAAAGTTCGAACGCCAGAGAAGCCAGGACAATCCTCCGCTTCTCGGTATGAAGAAGGGCATCAAAAACTCACCTTACGCCTGTTGTCGGTAACGGGCGTTGGGCGAATGGGTGCTGGTCGTCGTCGTGAGGTTGAAAGAGAAGGGGAAAAAAAGAAGGCTTTGAAGCGGAGAAGGAAAAAAAGTCATTCTTTTTTTCAAAGCGGGCCTAGAGCAGCGGAAAAAAGTAGTGCGCACAACTTTTTGCAATAGGGCGGGGCAGAAAACCTTGTCATGTGATATTCAGATGTCACGTGCGGAAACGCATCTGGTTATATAATCATGTTTTCTTTCTTCGTCCTAGTTAAAGCATACTGAGTTTTGATTTTTTCCAAGCAGCCCGTGTGCATTCCGTCTCCTGTTCACCATGTCTCCGGCCGGTCAATGTGCTCCAAAAGGTCTTGTAGTGGACCGGGGACATTTTCCAACGACAAGGACTGTTGGCGCGTGGACGGCCGCACAAACTGCGTCGAGGCTTGGGGCAGTCCGTTGTCACCGGACAGCTGGGAGCTGACTGGCCATGCAGCGCCTGTCTCTCTGGCGCCAATTCCGAAGGGAAGGGCGGGTGGCAGAGGCTGAGAGAAGCTCCACATGTTGATGATGAAGCCCATGCCATTGGGGTCGGGGCCATCCACCGGCATGGCGAGGGCAGGCGAGAGCGCTGGCGCGGGCTGCACAGGGCCCTTTCCATGAAGGCGCGTTCCGGCTGCGAGCTGTCTGTTGTGCCGTTTCTCGCGGGCCAGGGCCATGTACATGTCGTGTGCGTCCAGCTCTGCTTCTGTCTGTGGCAAGATGGGCGAGTCGCCAAGGCCGGCCAGCTGCATGTTCAGGCGGATGCGGTCCAGGCGGGCCATGGAGAGGCGCTTGCGCAGGAGCTGTGCCGCGTGGTCGCCTTCGCCAAGATGTCTCGTGGCCGGCTTGGGCGAGGACCCGGCCGAGCTTCTGGTCGAGAGGTCGGAATACGACTCAGCCCGTGGCGCATCTGACGCACAGCTCGCCTTCTCCGTGCTGCTTGATGTGCCGTCCAGAGAAGCATCATCGGCCGGAGAATCTTTTGTGATGCTGGCCGCGAGATCACTGTCGGTTCGTGCCTCCGGGTCTGGGGACAGCTCCTTGTCAATGGACGAGCTTCTCGACAGGCGCGCTGGGGGGGGTTCGTCGGACGTGATGCGAACGCCAGTAGAAGAAGCTCCGTCCTCGACCATGGATCCGTCACTGGCAGCGAGGGCGACTCCGCCGTCCTCGCCGTCGCTTGGAAAACTGTCGCTCTGTTCCTCCTCCGCAGCTTCTTTCGCCGTCTTCATCCGTAGCGAGCTGCCTGCATTGTTTTTCACGCTTCTGTTGCTGGTCAAGACGCCTGCATTGGCCCTCGTGCTGTTCGTAGCTCTTGAGGCTGGGGCCGGGAACGGTACCGGCAGCTGCAGCGCCTTTGTGGCCGGCCGCAGCGCTGGTTGAAGCCGGATCCTGGTGACGGCGGCATAGCTCAGCTTGGGCCGGGCAGCAGCCTCTGCATCCTCCGAACTAGACGGTCTCCGGAGGTCCGGGTAGTCCTTGAGATACTCGGTATTCTCGCCGGCTGGCCGGCTCCCTGCGTTGTACGGCGCCTGATTGTCTGTGTGATTGCGACGGCTGGACACGCGGCGCCTGGGGCGCTGGGACGGCGACGGCGACCACTTCCCGGCTGCGCCGAGCCCCTGGCCCAACAGCAGCACCGGACGGGTCGGCGTGGGGCTCTAGTCCACACGGGTGCCCGGCGCCGAGCCGTCTTTTGCGAGCGGCGTGGATGGCGAGGACTCGGGCTGCCGAAGCGCGCAGATGGTGGACGAAGCCTTCCTGCGAGTGCGGCGGGCGCGTGCCGCGGTCGGCTCTCGTGCGGGCGCCATGGATGCTTGACGCCAGGGTCGATGCAGGGGGTGTGTGGCGGCACTCAGCGGTGCATTGTGTTGTCGGGCAGGAGTAGGCCTAGGCCAGGATGTGTTTCCTCGGCCTGGGGTTGCCATGGCCAGTCCCTAGGCGCTGTCTTGTTGTCTTGGTGACGGACAGCTGTGTCTGTTGGTCTGGTCGAGGGCGGGTGAGCGGCGAGGCAACGCAGAATTCTGGGCAGGAGCAATACAGGATGTATGCAAGTTATTGGCTCTAGCGTGTGCTCCTGCCTCGAAGCATGCTTCCGTGAAGTCGTGGTGAGGGCCTTTTCGTTTCTATGGCAGCCAGGGGTAGTAAACAAAGAGAGTAGCAAGAGCAGAGGACAGTGCCGGGTAGGGGCGACGACTAATTCAAGAAGACAACAATCAATCTACGGCAGGAGAGAAGAACATGTCGTCTTCAGAGAGCTCCCAGCATCCCAGACGCATGTTCATTGCAAAGTCCACGATCTTGCCATATTCCAGTGGAAGAGTCCAGAACAGACCTGCCTTATTACAGCACCTCGGCTTCCCCACAAATCCCACCAATCACCCACCCACCCCCTAAAGACCAGCGCACACCCAAACCCCAACAGCTTCGTCTCCCAACATTTGACCGCTTGGCCAACGCTCTTCCTACCACCACCACCCCCCCGCAACCCTGACCAACACAATGGCCCCCTCCGTGACGCTGACGGTGACGGCCCGCGGCAAGCGTGGCGTGATCAAAGGGCTCCCGGCGTCGGTGGACGCGCCGGCAACGGCGACGCTCGAGGACCTGCAGCAGCTGCTGGCCAAGACGGCGGGCGTGCGCGACTACAACCGCGTGGGCTTGTTCGACCCGGTGACGCGCAAGAACCTGCGCGACCGCCGCGCGGTGGTGGCCAACCTGGAGAGCGTGCAGCAGACGAAGACGGTGCTGGTGCAAGACCTGGGTGTGTTTGTCCCTTTTTCTCTCTTCAGTTTTCCCCGGTTTTCTCTGGACTGACCATCAGGCCCCCAAATCGCCTGGCGGACCGTCTTCGCCGTCGAGTACTTCGGCCCCATCCTGATCCACGCCCTCTTCTTCTGGCTGCGCCCGGTCCTCCCCGGGGCGGCGTCCCTGGCGGCCCCCGGCGCGGCGGCCGCGGCGGCCGAGGCCGGAAGCGCCGGGCCGACGGACGTGCAGTCGCTCGTGTTTGTGCTGTTCACGCTGCACTTTGTCAAGCGCGAGCTGGAGACGCTGTTCCTGCACCGCTTCTCGGCCAACACGATGCCGGCCTTCAACATCTTCCGCAACTCGGCCTTCTACTGGCTGCTGGCCGGCCTGGTGTGTGCCTGGTCGCTGTACGCGCCGCTGTCGCCGTTCCGCGTCGTGCTGGGCGCGTTCCCGCGCGCGTCGGCCGCGCGCGCCGGCTTTGGCAGCGCGCCGCTGCTGGACTACGGCGGGCTGGCCCTCTGGGCCGCCAGCGAGGCGGCCAACTTCCGCGTGCACTACCACCTGGCGCACCTGCGCGCGCCCGGCAGCACGGCCAAGGGCATCCCCAACTGCATCGGCAGCAGCCTGGTGACGTCGCCCAACTACATGTTCGAGGTGCTGTCGTGGGTGGGCGTGATTGCCATCTCGCGCGACCTGACGGTGGTGCTGTTCATCCTGGTGGGCATCACGTACATGCGCAGCTGGTCGCGCGACAAGGAACGGGCGCTGCGGCGTCTGTTCCCGGACCGGTACAAGAAGAAGAAGTACACGATGCTGCCGGGGCTGATCTGAGGGGTGACTCGGGTACTGGCGTGTGGCCGTGGCGAACGACAGCGTCTGCAGGGCGGTCGTCCGTGTTGAAGAGCTAGAGCTGACCGGTGTTGGAAACCAAAAGCAAGGAGAAACCTGTCGCATGCGGAGAGCAAACGGGGAGACGGTAATGTTCTAGACAGCCAACTGTATTCATTAGACGGTTGTATTCACATCATCCTATAATCATATCCAAGTTCTCGTGTCTCATGCAAGTGAAGCGGGCGTCTCCAGAGGACCGTCAGCAGGCAACACCGTCTGCTCGGCCGGTACGGTCTCGTGCTCTTCATCCTAAGCAGGGATTGCTTCCGCTTCTTTCCCCTTGACCTCGCTGATGATGGGCTCGTCTGCCGCCTTGCCCTTGCCCTTCCTGTCCGGCTGGGGCTGGCTACCGGGCGGCAGCTCCGTGGACGATCCGGCCGTGGTCTGTGCTGCTGCGTCGCCTGTTTCTGCTCCTGTGCGCGTGGCATGCAGAGACGGTGCCGGCGACGGCGACCGTGGCCTTGACCGGGACCGTGAACGGGACTGTGACCGAGAGCGTGACCGGCTCCGGCTCCGGCTCCGGCTCCGGCTGTAGCTTCCGCTGCTGCTGCCCGTATACGACCCGCTGCTGCTGCTGCTGCTGCTTCGGCTGCCGCTGGCCGAGCCGCTGTCGCTGCGGCTGCGGCTGCGACTG
>LZPB01000327.1:0-16885 GCA_001676865.1 Ceratocystiopsis minuta
GGCGGCGCAGCGGCGGCGGCTGCACGCGGTGCCGTTCGACCAGGCGGCGCCGCGGCTGGGCCTGCCCGACGAGACGTACTGGGCGCTGGCGGGGCGGCTGCGCGCCGTCGTGCACTGCGCGTGGGCGGTCAACTTCAACCTGCGGCTGTCGTCGTTTGCGCGCGACTGCATCGCCGGCGTGCAGAACCTGCTGGGGCTCTGTCTCGCCGCCGCGGCCGCCGGCCCGGGCACCCCCCCGGGCACCCCCCCGGCCGCCTTCAGCTTCTGCTCGTCCGTCAGCGCCATGGCGCGCTTCCCCGGCGCGGCCGTGCCCGAGACCGTGGCCGAGTTCGGCTGGGCCCAGGGCATGGGCTACGCGCAGTCCAAGGCGGTGGCCGAGACGATCTGCGCGCGCGCGGCCGCCGAGCACGGCGTGCCGACGCGCGTGCTGCGCGTCGGCCAGATCGTCGCCGACTCGCGCTTCGGCATCTGGAACGCCACCGAGGCCATCCCGCTGATGCTGCAGGCGGCGCGCACGATCGGCGCGCTGCCGCGCCTGCCGGAGCAGCCGTCGTGGCTGCCGGTCGACACGGTGGCGGCGGCGGTCGTCGACATTGCCTTGTCGGAGAAGCCGGCCGACGCGGAGAACGACTTCGTCTTCGCCAACGTCGCCAACAGCCGCACCTTCGACTGGACCGCCGACCTGCTGCCGGCCCTGCGCGCCGCCGGCCTGGAGTTCGACGAGGTGTCGCCGCGCGCCTGGGTCGAGCGCCTGCGCGCGTCCGACCCCGACCCCGTCGCCAACCCGCCCATCAAGCTGGTCGACTTCTTCGCGTCCAAGTACGACCGCGACGACGCCGCCTTCACGCCGTCCAAGACCTACGTCACCGACACCGCCCGCCGCCTGTCGCCCGCCCTGGCCGCCGCCCCGGTGCTCGACCCGGCGCTGGTGCGCAGCTTTGTGCGGCGGTTTAGTGCAGGGGCGTGGCGGACGACGACCACACCGACTACCAAAAAAATGGCCGTCGTCGTCTACGGCGCCGACGCCGCCCCCGTCGGCGACCGCCTCGCCGACGCCCTCGGCGCGTCCTGCGTCGCCGCCGACGCCCTGCACGCGCGCGCCGCCGTCGCGCAGCTGGCCGCGGGGGGGACGCTGCCCGACGACGCCGTCCAGGCCTGGCTCGCCCGCCTGCGCCGCTACGCCCGCGAGGCCGCCTACGGCCTCGGCTACGACGTCGTCGTCGTGCGCGCCGCCGCCCTGCCGCGCGCCCACCGCGACGCGCTGCGGGCGCTGCGGGCCGACGGCGCCGACGGCGACGACGCGGCGGCGGCGGAGCAGCCGCTAGAGGTCGTCTTTGTCGACCTGCAGGCCGCGGACACCGACGACGACGCACCCGACGCACCCGACGCCGACGAGGAGGACGTCGTGCCCGTGGACGTCGCCGGCCCGACCGAGGACGTCGTGGACGACATCCGCTCGCTGCTCAAGGTCTTTCTATAGAGGGAATGGGAGATCACATGATCGAGACAGAACAGATAGAACATAATCGCATTTTTTGGCTCGACTAGTTCAGATAGAACACATTTGCATGTTTTTTTTTGCTTGACTCGTTCTCCCTTTTCACACACTCCCTGGCCACAGCCGCATCGCGCTTGCATCGGCCATCCCCCGCGGGATGCACCCGGGAACCAGACTCTCAAACGCAGCCGTGGGGTAGGCCCGTCTCCATCGTAACGGAAGATGCTAGGGCTGACGAGCAGGGGCCTGCAACCGACAAGCAGGGGCCTGCAACGGAGACAGTTGACGTTGTCTTGACGTCAGAACTCTACTGTCAGAACTCCCTGTATCTTACGCAGCACACCATTCCTACTCGTACACGAACACATGTCCGTACTACCACCTGCCGAATCCATCTCTGCCACGACTCACCCGCGATCGGCGCTCCGCTCGTGACTCGTACGATACCGCGTGCTGCGCGAATCTGCACGACACGGCTCAGCTGTGCCGAGACCAGCGGCCGTGCAGGCGTCCCCTGGCCGTGCCCGCCGCTGATTGGCCTGCCCTAGCAGGAGGCGCCGCCCTTGCGCGACGACCCGGGTGGTTGGGACCCACATCGGGCTCTTGTGGTCGAGCGGTCTGGAAAGAACGATAGGGCACAACGGCATTACGCGTACCGTACGGCGGTAAGATACTCGTACAAGATGCTGCACGCGACGGGGGTTTCCTGCCCTCCCCTCTCTGTACGCCGCTTCACAGCCCACGCAGGATCTTGCTTGCATACTCCGGACTGTATCTCCGTCCTAGGCCCGGGCACACGTCCCGCGGAACGACGCCGCCCGCCGCCGTCGCACGGTGGATGCCTGCAGGTTTTTTCCCGTCATGTACTCGTCATTTTCCTGCCACGGCACCCACTAGGGCTGGAGAATGCACCTTGCCGATCCTCCTCCCTGGACGACCTAGCACCAACGGGGCCCTCTTCGGCGGTCTGGTGGCAGCTGAGACGGCGGCATGGTGGCTGAGACGGCGGCATGGTGGCAGCTGAGACGGCGGCCCGCGGGTCCGAAAGGGGACATATATTGCTCCAGAGTGGAGTGGCAGGGACGGTGCCGTGGCCCGTCTTCCGAGCGACTGGCTGTGGTGTATCCGACCCAGCTGGCCACGGAGCAGGCTACGGAGCAGGCCACGGAGCTGTGTCTGATTTGCCGGATTACGACGGGACTCGGCACGGTGCCGTCCTGTGTATGGGGAGAATGCGGGACGTCTCGTAGTTCTCCCTGCTCTCCATCTATATAAGTGTGGGATAGGCGTCGGTCCCAGCATCGAGCATTAAACCGCCGAACCGCATCCTCCCGACGACGCCCACCATGTCCTCCGCCACCCGCACCAAGATCAAGGCCGTGCTCAAGGACCTCGGCGTCCAGCACATCACGGCCTACGACGAGGCCGAGCTCAAGGACATTCGCGTCGAGAACTGCGTCGGCTTCAGCAAGATCCCGATCGGGATTGCCGGCCCGCTGCTGGTGCACGGCCCCGGTGGCGTGCGGCGCGAGGTGTACGCGCCGTTTGCGACGACGGAGGCGACGGTGGTGGCGAGCGCGTCGCGCGGCTGCAAGGCACTGACGGCGGGCGGCGGCGCGCACTTTGTGGCGCTGTCGGAGACGATGGTGCGGGCGCCGGTGTTCCGCTTCGACAGCCCGGCGGGCGCGGTGGCGTTCCGGCAGGCGTGGCCGGCGATCGAGGACGAGTTCCGCGGCTGGGCCAACGCGACGAGCCGGTTCGCGCGGCTGCAGCGCGCGGTGGTGCACCTGCTGGGCACGGAGGCGCACGTGGTGCTCAACTTTGGCTGCGGCGGCGCGGCGGGCCAGAACATGGTGACCAAGGCGGCGGACGCGGCGTGCGCGCGCCTGGTGGCGTCGTCGTGGGCGGCGCCGCTGGGCATCCGGTCGCACATGCTGGACGGCGACATGGCGTCGGACAAGAAGCCGTCGTTTGGCAACGTGGCGCGCGGCCGCGGCACCGAGGTCCTGGCCTGGGGCGTGCTGCCCGACGCCGTGTGCCGGCGCGTGCTGGGCAGCCCGGCCGAGCACCTGTACGACATGCACACCACGGCCGTGCACGGCGCGATCCGCGACGGCCACTTCGGCTTCAACATCAACACCGCCAACACCGTCGCCGCCCTCTTCATCGCCCTCGGCCAGGACCCCGCCAGCGTCGCCGAGGGCGCCTGGAGCCACCTGCGCGTCGAGCTCGACCGCGACAGCCACGCCCTGACCTACTCGCTCTACTTCCCCGCCCTGCCCGTCGGCACCGTCGGCGGCGGCACCCAGTACCCCTGCCAGCAGGAGGCCCTGCGCATCCTCGGCTGCACCGGCGCCGACCAGAAGGGCG
This sequence comes from Ceratocystiopsis minuta, assembly GCA_001676865.1. Taxonomy (NCBI): domain Eukaryota; kingdom Fungi; phylum Ascomycota; class Sordariomycetes; order Ophiostomatales; family Ophiostomataceae; genus Ceratocystiopsis; species Ceratocystiopsis minuta. Next base: position 3,869 of record LZPB01000327.1, read on the forward strand.
AGCTCGCCGGGATCATCGCCTGCTTTGCCCTGGCCCTCGACATCAGCACCGCCGCCGCTCTTGCCAATAACACCTTTGCCGCGTCACACATGGAGCTGGCGCGCGTGGACCCAAAGAAGGCGAAGCTGTAGGGGGTTGTGTATTTATTTATGAATTTATTTTTTATTTATTTTTATTTTTATTAAGCAATGATAAATCCATTATAAACTCCTTTGTCCATTTCCTTCTACTTATACGGACTACCCACCACCCCCTACTCACACCCCTCCTTCTCCGCCGCCTCCGCCACCTTGGCCCGCTTCGCCCACAGCTCGCCGATGGGGTCGCCCGGCTCGGCGATGCACTCCCACTCGCCCATGCCGTAGTGCGCGGGCGCCACGCGGCAGCCGCGCCCCCCCCCGCCGACGATCAGGTTGCCGGGCCGGTACGCCGGGTCCGCGCGCATGCGCCGCAGCACGCTGCCGTGCACGATGACGGTGTCGGGCACGTCGCGCACCTCGCCGCGCGGCAGCGGCCAGCGGATCGGCTGCCACGACCCGTCCGCCTGCAGGTCCATGCGCCGGAACGGCAGGTACTCCATCAGCCGCCAGACCAGCACCTGGCCCGCGCTCAGCCCGCCGCCAAACGCCAGGCTGTCGTGGATGGGCGCCAGGTGCGCGCGGTGCAGCATCGCGTGGAACTGCGCGCGGGGGGACGCCTCGTCCGCCGACGGCGCCGCGGGGGGCGCGGCGGCGGTGGCGGCGGCGGCGGGGTCGGCGTCGTCCGCCACCACATCGTGGCTGTTTACCTGCAGCGTGGGGGGCGCTGGCTGCGGCGTCTCGTCGTTGACCAGCAGGGTGGGCGGTTCGATGCGATCCGGGAACGAGGCCTCGCTCACCACGACCATCGGCTGCGCCGCCGCGTCGGAGGTGGTGCCCGGCGCCGCATACGCGGGCGTCGTCGTCGGCCCCGCAACGTCCAACAGATTCGGCGCCGCCTGGTTCTCCAGCACGTCCGAGCAGCCCATGGCGACGACCTTTTCGGCGTCAAACGCCAGCCCCGCGCGCATCGCCTCGCGCACCATCCACGCCAGCGGCACGTGGCTGGCGCTCTTGGTGCCGGGCGTGATGGGCCAGCCGCCGCCGGTGTCGCCGTGGCCGCCGGCGAACCAGGCCTCCAGCACGTCCTGGTCGGCGGCGTCGTCGTCCGACACCGAGTAGTCGCCGGCGCTCTCGGCGTCGGCGGCGGCGGCGCCGTCGTCGTCCGAGGAGGAGGAGGACGCGCAGCTCGACAGCCGCCGGCTAAACTCCGAGATGTTGTCATGGCCGTGCCGGCCGCCGTGGCGGCGCCGGCTGCCGGCGACGGACTCGCGCGACCGCGACCGGCTGTGCGCGCGGTACGGCGCCGGGGCCTCGGCGTCGGCGGACCCAAAGCTGGCCACGGCCGCCGCGACGGCCGCCGCCACGCGGTCGCCCGCGCTGTTGATCGCCGCGGCGGCGTTGAGCTCCTGCACGGCGGCCAGGCGCGACGGGTGGCGGCCGCGGCCGGCGGCGGCGCTGCTGCTGCTGCCGCCGGCGGTGTGCGGCGGGGCGTCTTCCGACGGGCGTGTTGTGTGGTTCTTCTCGTGCACGTGATCCTGCCCGGGATGATGCTTCTTCCCGTGCAAGTCGCGGAGGACGCGCCGCGGCTGCAGAAAGGCGACGGCCTTGGTCTTCTTGGCGGTCGACGCGGCCTTCTTCTTGTGCGCCGGCGCGGACTGGTAGATCAGGTCCTGGCGGAAGCGGGCGCGGCGCTCGTCGAGGGCGACGGCGTGGCGGATGACCTTGGCGGAGGTGCGGGCGGTGTAGGGGAACTGGGAGCGCTCCATCCAGGCGGTCTCAAAGTGCGGCACGCTGTTGACGGTGTCGAACAGGCCGAGGAAGCGGATGCGGCGGACGGGCCGCGAGAAGGTCTCGCGGAAGCCCTTGAGGAAGGCGTACATCTCGTGCTTGCGGCGGGTGGCGGCCTCGGCGGCGGCGGAGCCGAGCGGGTCGCCGGCGGCGGCGTGGTCGTTGCGGCGGCACTGCCACTGGCTGAAGGCCTTCCAGGCAAACTGCACCATCTCCTCGTTGCCGTGCGACAGCAGGCCGACGTAGTCCAGCATCTCGGCCAGGAAGCGCGCAATGTACGCGCCGCGGCTGAAGCCGAACATGTAGATCTCGTCGCCCGGGTTGTAGAAGCGCATCAGGAAGCGGTAGCCGCCGACCACGTGCTGGTCAAACGACGTGCCGATCGCGCTGTCCTTGGCCTTCTTGTACCACGAGCGCAGGCGCGCCTTGGGCGAGCGGCGCGACAGGTTCTTGGACACCACATAGGTGCCAATGCCGGCTGCGGGTTAGACGGGACGGGCACGGGCACGGGGCATAATAGTATAACAGCATAATAGGGGGAGGCGTACGCTGATAGTAGTGGTCTGGCGCGTTAGCAGGAGGCGCTCACGGGGACGGGGAGAGAGACACACATTGGTCACCGGCCGTGCGGTCCAGCATGCGGAAGATCTTGAGGATGTTGCTGTCCGAGTCGTCGCCGCGGAATTTGTTGCCCGTGCCGTCGAAGCAGAGGACGAGCTTGCGGGGGCGGGTGGCCTCCATGCTGCTGTGTCTGGGGAGCCGTTGGTGTCGTTCAGAATGGGATTCTTGATTCTTGTGTTCAAGAGAATGCCTTGTTCTTTTAGACGAGTCGACCAGTACGGATCCTTCGAGCTGCGGCCGCTTACTGGTAGACCAGAAACCGTTGCCGGGCACAGCCTAGCCCGCTTTCCGGTCTCCTCGTATACAGCCTCTTCCTGCAATAGGGGTCTGCGCCAAGCCGGACTTCCGAAATTGCCTGGTGAGACCTCAGGCGAACCGGAACCCGCAGGCGCAGGACCATGCAAACTGGTTTTTTTTTTGTTTCTTTTTATTGTTATTATTTTCTTGATCTCCTGCATGTCTGGTGGCTGCATGGCCGCCGTTTCCTGCAGCCGCACATGTTTTTCGTCTTTCTGTCTCTATTGCCATTTTTCGATTTCCCCCATTTCCAGTGATCGCAGGCCGACGCAAGAAAGCGGGGACCCGCCCGGGTGGAGCAGCAGCAAATGGCCAAAATGGCAAGACTCCCCAGCAGCAGCACCCAATCCAACCCATCCGGAGCCGCACCCGGACACGTCAGGCCGAAAGCGAATACGTTGTAATACACCGCTACGTGGTCCCAGTGAGACCGGCAGCCCAAAGGAGTAGCGTCGCCCGGGCGGGGGCGGCCACGGACGGCTGCCATTGGGTTGGCGAGGAGTCAGCGTCCGCGCGCCAACCAGGCGTTGTTGCTGCATGGATCGTCAGTGTGCGGCGGTGTGGGTGCTCCGTATCTGACGTTGCAACCGTCCAGGGAGACGGTAGAGTAGCACTTGCGTGCGAGGGCTGAAAAGGCGGTGGAATGTCGACATCCCGGTTTTCTCAAGCTCCTGTCGTGGTTCGGCACTGCAGCCATGCACACGAGACGAGACACAAACCATGCGCGATACCAAGAGCAAGCCACGATCCAGCTCGATCCGGCGTTAGTGCCGCCACTGCAGAAACTTTTTCCATGCGACACCACGACCGGTTGCCGGCACGCATCGTCTCTCGTAGGGCTAGGGGACGGGGAGAGGGGCACCGGCTCTTGCTGTTAGCGCCCTGGGCCTGGCAGGTGGAGCTCTCTCCTCCCTAAGATTCGGAGTCAGCTCGCCCTGGGCAGCCGATCCAGCCCTGTCGGGACTAGTGCCCAGTCGACGCTAAGTCGCCGTGCGCCGTTACGCGCCCCCGTAATCCCTTGTTGGGGAACGGCTGACCAGCAGTGGGGCGGGGCCGATCCCTTGATCGCGGCCGGCGGCCGGCGACGGGCTCGCCACACGCGAATCAACGGGGCGCAAAAAGCAAGCGCAATCAAACGCGGTGGAACAGGGTGTAGGAAGGACGGGAAAACGAGGAAAACGAGGAAAATAGCCGACAGAAACAGGCGGGCGCCTGAGATTGCCGTCCCACCGGCGTGCATGGGATTGCATGCCGGCATTGCTGTGCCGGGTCTGGTGCCGGGGTTGTTGTGCGGCGTCGCATTGTCGAGTATAACTGTTCTTGGCGCCGCTCGTAGTAGTCCGCAGGCTCTGCTCTCGAGACGAACAACCTCGCACGCATCCTCACCACCATGGCCACCAAAGAAACGAAAGAGACGACCCCCCCGTCGGACACCAAGTCCTCGCTGTCTCTGGCGCCAGCCAAGGCGCCGGCCGGCCCGCTGCCGCCGCTGGCGCACGGCGGCAAGCCGCCCAAGGCGAAGACGCCGAGCGCGGCGGGCGCGCTCAAGAAGCTGCGCCAGGCGGCGAAGCGGCCGCTGCCGACGGCGACGGGCAACGGCGCGTACGTGACGCGGCCGCAGCAGACGACGCTGTGGGCGGACGTGAAGCAGCTGCGCCGGGAGGGTGGGCACTCCCCCCCCCGATAGGGACGGAAAGGGTCTTGGTGGCTAACTGTGCAGACTTCAAAACCCTCGTCACCCTCATCCGCGGCAAGCTCAAGGGCGAGCAGCTGGTCGACGACCGCACCATGATCATGGAGCGCATCATCCAGCTGGTGGCCGGGCTGCCGACCAACTCGCGCAGCCGCCAGCTGCTGACCAACAACCTGATCAGCGAGCTGTGGAACTCGCTGGACCACCCGGTGCAGATGTACATGGGCGACCGGTTCCAGTACCGGACGGCGGACGGGTCGTACAATGTGCGTCAGACACGTTGTTTTCCGATTTTCAGAGAGCCGAGAGACTGACCGACAGAACATCCTCTTCCCCCAGATGGGCGCCGCCGGCACGGCGTACGCGCGCTCCGTGCGGCCGTCGATCATGGCGCCCAAGGCGCTGCCGGACCCGGGGCTGATCTTCGACTCGATCATGGGGCGCACCGAGTACAAGAAGCACCCGAACAACGTGTCGAGCATCCTGTGGTACTGGGCGACGATTGTGATTCATGGTGGGTTCTTCGTTTTGTTTTTCTGTGATGATTTATATGTTGTATGATGTTCTGGCTGACCTCCAGACATCTTCTGGACCGACCAGCGCGACATCGCCACCAACAAGACGTCGTCGTACCTGGACCTGTCGCCGCTGTACGGCAGCAACCAGGAGATGCAGGACTCGATCCGCACCTTCCGCGACGGCACGCTCAAGCCCGACGCGTTCGCCGACAAGCGCCTGCTGGGCATGCCGCCGGGCGTGTGCGTGCTGCTGATCATGTTCAACCGCTTCCACAACTACGTGGCCGGCAACCTGGCGGCCATCAACGAGGGCGGGCGCTTCACGCGACCGGCGGGCAGCCTGGAGGAGGCCACGGCGTCGGGCAATGCCGCGCTGATCGCCGCCTGGAAAAAGTACGACAACGACCTGTTCCAGACGGCGCGCCTCGTGACCTCGGGCCTGTACATCAACGTGATGCTGGTGGACTACGTGCGCAACATCATCAACGTCAACCGCTGCGACAGCACGTACACGCTGGACCCGCGCGCGGAGGCGGGCATCGACGCCGGCCTGCCGGACGGCGCCGAGCGCGGCACCGGCAACGTGGTGTCGGCCGAGTTCAACCTGTGCTACCGCTGGCACGCGTGCATCTCGGCCAAGGACGAGGCCTGGGTGGAGGCGTTTTACAAAGACATCCTGGGCAAGCCGGCGGCGGAGGCGACGATGGGCGACCTGATGGGCGGCTTTGTCAAGTTTGAGCGCGGCATCCCGGCCGACCCGGCGGAGCGGGTGTTTGGGGGGTTTGAGAGAGATGCGGCGGCCGGCGGCCGCTTCAAAGACGACGATCTCGTCAACTGCATCGCGGACGCCATCGAGGACGTGGCCGGCGCGTTCGGCGCGCGCAACGTGCCGCAGGCGCTGCGCGCGGTCGAGATCCTGGGCATCCTGCAGGCGCGGCGCTGGAACGTGGCCGGGCTGAACGAGTTCCGGCGGCACTTTGGGCTGCAGGCGTACGACTCGTTCGAGGCGATCAACCCGGACCCCGTCGTGGCCGGGCGGCTGCGCCACCTGTACGCGCACCCGGACCTGGTCGAGCTGTACCCGGGCATCGTGGCCGAGGCGGCCAAGGCGCCGCTGGTGCCGGGCGTGGGCATCGCGCCGACGTACACCATCTCGCGCGTCGTGCTGTCCGACGCCGTGTGCCTGGTGCGCGGCGACCGCCACTACACCGTCGACTACAACGCCCACAGCCTGACCAACTGGGGCTACAACGAGGTGCAGTACGACCTGGGCGTCAACCACGGCTGCGTCTTCAGCAAGCTGTTCCTGCGCGCCTTCCCCGACCACTTCCGCCCGGACTCCGTCTACGCCCACTACCCCATGGTCGTGCCGGCCGAGAACCGCCGCATCCTGGCCAGCCTGGGCCGCGACCACCTGTTCGACTTCAGCCGGCCCGCCCGCATCCCCGCCCGCACCAACATCACGTCGTACGGCGGCGCGCTGCAGGTGCTGACGCAGCCGGACATCTTCAAGGTCACGTGGAACGAGGGCCTGCACGCCCTCATGGACGGCGGCGGCGACCGCTTCATGCTGGCGGGCGACACGCCGCTGCACGCGCACCAGCGCCAGTGCATGGGCGCGCAGCTGTACCACGCGCAGTGGAAGGCGGACGTGCGGCGCTTCTACCGCGAGGCGGCGGAGGACCTGCTGCGCACATACAGCTTCTCGCTGGTCGACGCCGGCCCGGACGGCACGCCGGCGCCGCGCCAGATCGACATCATCCACGACTTTGGCAACGTGGTGCACACGCGCTTCGCGGCGCGCGTCTTCAACCTGCCGCTCAAGACGGCCGCCAACCCGGGCGGCGTGTACACGGAGCAGGAGCTGTACGCCGTGCTGGCCATCATCTTTGTCGCCGTCTTCTTCGACATCGACCCGGCCAAGTCGTTCCAGCTGAAGCAGGGCGCGCGCGCCGTGGCGCAGGCGCTGGGCCAGCTGATCGAGACCAACGTCAAGCTGACGCGGGGCCTGGGCCTCAAGGGCCTGTTCACGGGCGGCCGCACGAACAAGGACGACGCCCTCGCCGCCTACGGCACGCACGTCGTGCGCGGCCTCGCCGCCGCCGGCCTCAGCAGCTACGACATCGCCTGGAGCCAGATCCTGCCGACCGCCGGCGCCATGGTGCCGAACCAGGCCGAGGTGTTTGCGCAGGCCGTCGACTTCTACCTGTCGCCCGCGGGCGCGCCGCACCTGCCGGCGCTGCACGCCGCGGCCACGGCGCAGCCCGGCTCCGAAGCCGAGGTCGCCGCCAACGACGCCCTGCTGCTCGGCTACGCCATGGAGGGCATCCGCCTGGCCGGCACGTTCGGCGCGTACCGCCGCGCCGCCGCCGCCACCGTCGTGACCGAGGACGACGGCCGCGCCGTGCCCGTGGCGGCCGGCGACCGCGTCTTTGTCAGCTTCGTCTCGGCCGCCCGCGACCCGGAGCACTTCCCCGCGCCCGACGCCGTCGACCCGCACCGCCCGCTCGACCGGTACATCCACTACGGCGCCGGCCCGCACGCCTGCCTCGGCCGCGACATCAGCCAGGTCGCGCTGGTCGAGCTGTTCCGCGCGCTGTTCCGGCGCCGCCACGTGCGCCGCGTCGCCGGCCCGCAGGGCGAGCTCAAGAAGGTGCCGCGGCCGGGCGGCTTCTTTGTGTACATGCGCGAGGACTACGGCTCGTACTTTCCCTTCCCGGTGACGATGAAGGTGGAGTGGGATGAGTAGGGTGTTTGATTTGAATGTTTGATTTATGTTTGATTTATGTTTGATTCTAAATTTGATTTTATGTTTGATTTCATGTTTGATCGAATATCCTTTTATGGAAAAATGCATCCTCTACTCTCAACCCAAACTCACACCCCCATCCATTATCACGTTGACGCCGGTCATGCTCCGGTTCCGCGCCAGCCCCAAGACCTGGTCGGCGACGTCCTGTGCGGTCAGTATACTCGTAGACTCGTAGTCCTATTCGTATCGTCACGTCATGCAACTCACCTCCACCGTCACAAACCGCCCCAGCTTGCTCTTCTGCAGCAGCGCCTGCTTCTGCGCCGCCGAGAACCGCTCCGCCCACTCCGTCTCCAGCAGCGACGGCGACACCGCGTTGACGCGCACGCCCGGCCCGACCATGCCCGCGAGACCCTTGACCATGTGGATCTGCGCCGCCTTGCACGCCCCGTACGCCAGCGAGCTGCCCATGCCGTGCACGCCGGCCATCGACGCCGTCGTGATGAACGCGCCGCCGCCCGCGTGCGCCGCCAGCGCCGCCTCCGCCGCCCGCAGCAGCCACACGTGCGACTTGACGTTCATCACAAACGCCCGGTCCCAGTCCGCGTCGAACGCGTTGTCCGCCAGCCGCGTCGTGTCGCGGAACTCGGTCCACCCGCCGTTCGAGAACACCACGTCCAGCCGCCCAAACGCCGCCTCCGCCTCGCGCGCCAGCCGCTCCACCTCCGCACGCACCGCCAGGTCTGCCTTGATCGCGACGTGCGGCTTCAGCCCTGACTTGTCCGCGTCCGCCTCGTTGAGCTCCTGCACCAGCGCCGCCGCCCGCGCCTCGTTGTTCGCGTAGTTGACCACCACGCGGTAGCCGCTGCGCGCAAACAGCCGCGCCGCGGCCGCACCCAGCCCGGCCGAGCCGGCAGTCACGAGAACGACGGGTTGTTCAGAGGCCATTGTGTGTGTTGTGTGTCCTTTTCCGTCTTTCCCCTCATCCCTAGGGGGGGGGTCTTGGCCCTGACGATCGACAGGAGCTGCCGCGTATGCACAGTACGTACACAGTATATACACAGTGTACTTCTCCGTCGCCGTAGCGTACTTTGTAGGGGCGGCCGACGTCCTGTCTTATCGCGGCCGTCGGGGCCTCCGCCCGTAGTCGGCGGCACGCGTTGCTTTCTTGGAGGATATGAGAGCCGGGACTTCGGGTGGCCGGGACTTCTTAAGGGCTGCCTCGACTCGACACATGGTCGAATATCGTCTCTCCAACTACTGCTTCACCCCTCCCCTTCCCTTCACCATGTCTACCAAGTTCGAAACGCTGCCGCTCAGCCTGGTCAAGCACTACTGGACGGTGGTGCAGAGCCACGAGCAGGCCAACACGGTGGTGACGGCGGTGGCGGTGGTGGTGCTGACGTACGTGCTGTGGAACGTGCTGTACGCGACGGACATCCCGCACATCAAGGGGCTGCCGGAGGCGCCGGGGGCGGTTCCGGTGTTTGGGCACCTGCTGAAGCTGGGCGAGGACCACGCGACGTCGTGCGAGGCGTGGTGGCGGCAGTACGGGCAGTCGGTCTTCCAGATCAAGCTGGGCAACACGCGGGCGGTGGTGGTGAACTCGTTTGACGACTGCAAGAAGATGCTGCTGGGGCACCAGAACGCGGTGATCGACCGGCCGAAGCTGTACACGTTCCACGGCGTGATCAGCAGCACGCAGGGCTTCACGATCGGGTCGTCGCCGTGGGACGAGTCGTGCAAGCGCAAGCGCAAGGCGGCGGGCACGGCGCTGGGCCGGCCGGCGCTGCGCAACTACCACCCGATGTTCGACCTGGAGAGCTACTGCATCCTGCGGGACCTGCGCGCGGAGACGCTGCGCGGCGGCCCGGCCGTGGAGGTGGACGTGCGGCCGTTCATCCAGCGCTACGCGCTCAACACGACGCTGACGCTGTGCTACGGCATCCGCATGGACGCGGTGTACGACGAGCTGCTGCGCGAGATCCTGACGGTGGGCTCGGCGATCTCGCTGCTGCGCAGCGCGTCGGAGAACTACCAGGACTACGTGCCGCTGCTGCGGTACTTTCCCAACAACGAGAAGAACGCGCGGTCCAAGGAGCTGCGGGATCGCCGGGACGCGTACCTCAACCTCCTGCTCGACAAGGTCCGCGACATGATCAAGGCCGGCACCGACAAGCCGTGCATCTCGGCGGCGATCCTCAAGGACGAGGAGACCAAGCTGAACGGCGTCGAGGTGTCGTCCATCTGCCTGTCGCTGGTCAGCGGCGGCTTCGAGACGATCCCGGGCACGCTGACGTCGTGCATCGGCTCGCTGGCGACGGCGGCGGGCCAGGCGTGGCAGGACCGCGCGTACGCGGACATCCGGCGCCACTACCCGGACGTGCGCGACGCGTGGGCGAGCAGCTACGTGGACGAGAAGATCCCGTACATCAACGCCATCATCAAGGAGGCCGGCCGCTTCTACACCGTCAGCGCGATGAGCCTGCCGCGCAAGACCGTCACCGAGGTGCACTGGAACGGCGCGGTCATCCCGCCGCAGACGATGATCCTGATCAACGCGCAGGCCGGCAACCACGACACGGACCACTTCGGGCCCGACGCCGGTCAGTTCAACCCCGAGCGCTGGCTGTCGAGCCTCGACCCGCCGACCGAGGCCAAGGTCGACGGGCTGCCGCACCTGTCGTTCGGCACCGGCTCGCGCGCGTGCTCGGGCCAGTTCATCGCGTCGCGGCTGCTGTACACGGCGCTGGTGCGGCTGCTCGCGTCGTACAAGATCGTCGCCAGCGAGACGGAGCCGCCCAACACGGACTACGTCGACTACAACCAGTTCAAGACGGCGCTGGTGGCGATCCCGCGGCCGTTCAAGGTCAAGCTGATCCCGCGCGACGAGGCGGTGCTGGACGCGTGTCTGGCGGCGGCGGAGGAGCGGACGAAGGAGCATTACAAGGAGTAGTAGAATAGAGGGATGGAATTCTGTTATCTTCCATTTTTGTCTGTAGTTTCGTAATGGTTGTTCGCATATCTTGCCTATCTTAGCCAATAAAAAGGGTCGGCCTGTCCGATGGACACAACCTTATAGCAACACCTTATAGAGCTACTGACACGTAGTGATTGTAACACCTTATAGAGCTACGACGAACGTAGATTGCAACACTACGAAGCAACACCACAACACCATGGCCTCTCTCTCCATCGAACGACTGTTCGGCGTCAAAGGCCGCGTGGCCGTGGTGACGGGCGGCAGCAGCGGGCTCGGCTTTATGATCTGCAAGGTGGGCACACACACAACAGACACCACGCCTCCGTCTCTAACCCCCCAGGGCCTCGTGACCAACGGCGCGCGGGTGTACGTGGTGGCGCTGCCGCAGGAGCCGATCGACGAGCGGGTGGCGGAGCTGAACGCGCTGGCGGCGGCGTGCGGCAGCGGCGGCGCGGCGACGGGCTACGGCTGCGACGTGGCGAGCAAGGAGGCGGTGGCGGCGCTGGCGGCGCACGTGGGCGCGCGCGAGCCGCAGCTGGACCTGCTGGTGTCGAACGCGGGCATCCGGCGCGACGTGCCGGTGGCGTGCGACGTGCTGGCGGCGCCGCTGGCGGAGCTGCAGGCGTCGCTGTGGTCGGCGCGGCCGGGCGACTGGGCGGACTCGTTTGCGGTGAACACGACGGCGCACTATTTCCTGGCGGTGGCGCTGCTGCCGCTGCTGGCCAAGGCGGCGGGCGCGGGCGCGGGCGCGGGCCAGGAAGAAGGCCGCGGCGTGGTCGTCGTGACCAGCTCGTGCGCCAGCATGCACAACGCGACCAACGTCGACCTGACCAGCTACGCGGCGACCAAGGCGGCCACGGACCACCTGGTGCGCCTGCTGGCGGCCAAGTTTGCGCGCGCGTACGTGCGCGTGGCCGGGCTCAACCCGGGGTTCGTGCCCAGCAACATGAACCCGGTCGGCGCCGAGGGCAACCTGTTCGCCGGGCTGTTCGACAAGGTGCCGGCGCGGCGGGCGGGCACCGCAGAGGACATTGCGGGCGCGGTGCTGTACCTGGCGAGCCGCGCGGGGGCCTACATTGACGGGATCAACCTGTGCATCGACGGCGGTCGGGTGTTGGTGGCCAACGGGCAGGAGTAGGGGGGGGGGGTGTAGTGGGGTATTTGTCGGGTGCTCCGACTCTCCAACCTATAGTCGATTTGTAGGCAGACTTCAGATACGACAGACACAGAACACAAACAACACACACCACCATGTCCATCGTAGTCATTCCTGGCGCGCCCGAGTAAGCGTCCTGAGAAAGTAGTCCGTCTGTTCCTCGCTGACCCCCAGACCCGAACTCGGCGACGACGACTATGCCGGCCTGCTGGCGGCCGTCGGCGGCGCGCACGCCCCCCAGCAAGACCAGGACGACTACCGCGCCGTGCTGCGCTCGTTCCTGGCCGTGATGCACAAGATCGACGCCATGCCGGACTACACGCCGCCGGCGCTGGAGCCGGTGGCGGCGGCCGCGGCGGGCAGCCGCGCGTACTACGTGCCGAGCGCGGCCGAGAACCCGCTCAACGCATGGAGCCACCGGTGCGAGATCCGGGCGGCGGACCCCGCGTCGGTGGTGGAGCGGCTGCGCGGCCGGTCGCTGGCGGTCAAGGACAACATCTCGGTCGGCGGGCTGCCGACGACGATCGGCACGGCGCCGGCGCTGCTGTCGGCGACCGGGCAGTGGGCGTGCGCGGCGGTGGACGCCGTGGCGGTGGCGCGGCTGCTGGCGGCGGGCGTGGTGGTGCGCGGGACGGCGACGTGCGAGGCGTGGTGCGCGTCGCCGCTGTCGCACACGGCGCACAGCGGGCCGGTGCACAACCCGCGGCTGCGCGGGCACACGGCGGGCGGCAGCAGCAGCGGCGCGGCGGCGCTGGTGGCGGCGGCCACGTTGCCGGGGCCGCTGGGGCCGACCGCCGACCTGGCCATCGGCACGGACCAGGCCGGGTCGGTGCGGATCCCGGCGAGCTACAACGGGCTGTACGGGCTGAAGCCGACGTTTGGGCTGGTGCCGTACACGGGCGCGGCGGCGATGGCGCCGATGATCGACCACCTGGGCCCGCTGGCCGCGTCGCTGGAGGACGTAGCCGCGCTGCTGGAGGCCCTGGCCGGCGCCGACGGCCTGGACCCGCGCATGCCGCCGGAGGCGCCGCGGCGCGCGGCCGTGCCGCCGTACGGGGCGCTGCTGGCGCGCTTCCGGGCCGACGGCGCCGCGAAGCGCTGGCGCGTCGGCGTGCTGACCGAGGCCTTT
>LZPB01000328.1:0-16828 GCA_001676865.1 Ceratocystiopsis minuta
AGGAGAGGAGCGAGGTGGACAGGTTCACGATGGTCAGGTTCGCAGATGCAGCTTCTGGCGAGGAAAACAAACAGCCGGTCTGCCCTCCCCGGCCGCAGGCCTTAATCCCGGGCGGCCGTTCGGGGATCGTTTGCCGGGCCTGGACAAGGGGGACGGCGGGGAAGGAGGGGGCGGGTGTGGGGGGGGTTTGGCTAGGGCGGGCGGAAATGATTCAGTTGCGGGTAGGGTGGAGAATGTCTGGTGTAAGTGGAGGACGTTCCTCCGACTGCAGAGTCGTTTAAGAACAACAGGTGAAGGAAAGCAAAGAAGAGTAGGAGAAAGGATCGTAGAAGGACTACCCATACTCATTGACCGCCCACCGCCGTCATGACCGTCTACACGTCGCCGTACCCGCCCATCGCGGTCCCCCGCGACCTCTCCGTGTCGCAGTTCCTGGCCCGCTCCAACCCGGACGACGTGCCGCCCGGCCGCACCATTGTGCGCGACTTTGCCCGGCCCGCGCACGGCCTGTCGTACGGCGAGCTGCGCACGCGCGCGGCGCAGGGCGCGGCGTCGCTGCAGCGGCGGCTGGGCGTGCGCGGAGTCCAGGGTGATAATGACGACCCCCCGGTGGTCGCCCTCGTCGGGCGCAACGCCGTCAACTGGCTGCTGCTGGCGCACTGCGTGCTGTGGGCGGGCGCGTGCGTGTGCGGCGTGAGCGCCGACGCGACGGCGCCCGAGCTGGTGCACGCGTGGCGCGCCGCGCGGCCGGCCGTGGTCGCCGTCGACGGCGCGCTGGTGGCGCGCGTGCGGGAGTCGCTGCGGCTGCTGCGCGCAGAGGCGCCGGACGGGCCCGCGCCGCGGCTGGTCGTGATCGAGGACGGCGCGCACAACGACGCGGCGGCGGCCGGTCTGCTCCAGGTCGGTCATCCGGGTCGCTCTCCACTTCACGTCCTCTCCGCTGACCTCCGCTCACCCCCCCCCAGTTCCCCCGCGACTTCATCCAGTTCCAGTTCCCGTCCGTGGCCGCGTGCGACCTGGGCGGCCGCGACAACGCCGCGGTCGCCGCCGCGATCTGCTTCAGCTCCGGCACGTCGGGCCTGCCCAAGGCGGTGCAGCTGTCGCACCACGGGCTGATCGCGACGCTGCTGAGCCTGCGCGCGTCCAACCCGCACGCCAACCAGGCGGCCACGCGCGAGGTCTTCTACCCGCCCTTTGCCCACATCTACGGGCTCGTCGCCGGCGTGCTGGCGCCCGCCTGGCTCGGCAACGCCGTCACCGCGATGCCGCGCTTTGCGTTCGACGCCTACCTGCGCCGCTGCGCCGCCGACCGCGCCACCATCCTGCGCCTCGTGCCCGCCACCGCCACGCGCCTGGCCAAAGACCCGGCCGTGCGCGCCGCCGTGCGCGCCGGCACCCTCGACCTGGCCAGCGTGCGCACCGTGCTCGTCGCCGGCGCCGCGCTCGCCCCCGCCACCGTGGCCGGCCTGGCGGACGTCCTGCCGCACCCGGACGGCGTCGCCGTGCTCAACGGCTACGGCATGACCGAGGCCATGGTCGCCGTGCTGCGCGAGCCGCACGCGCAGACCCGCGCCGGCAGCCTCGGCCGCGTCGCCGCCGGCATGCGCGTGCGCATCGTCGACGTCGCGGACCCGCGCCGCGACGTGCCCGTCGGCACGCCGGGCCAGTGCCTGGTGCAGGGGCCGACGCTGTTCCTGCGCTACCAGGGCGACGCGGCGGCGACGGCGGCCGCCTTTGTCGACGGCGGCGGCCGCTGGTTCGCCACGGGCGACGTCGTCCGCCGCGACGCCGACGGCTTCCTCTGGATGGCCGGCCGCCTCAAGGAGCTGATCAAGGTCCGCGGCCACCAGGTCGCGCCCGCCGAGCTCGAGGCCGTGCTGCTGCGCCACCCGCTCGTCGCCGACGCCGGCGTCTGCGGCGTCGCCGACCCGGCCGACCCCGGCGGCGAGCGCCCGCTCGGCGCCGTCACGCTGGTGCCCGCCGCCGCCGACGCGGGGCCGGCCGCGCGCGTCGCCGCCCTCCGCGAAATCAACGCGTTTGTCGACGCCCAGGTCGCGCCCTACAAGCGCCTGCGCGCCGGGCTCGTGCACCTCGACGCCCTGCCCAAGGGGCCCACGGGCAAGCTGCAGCGGTCGGCGATTGCGGCGGCCGTGGCGGCGGCGGCCCAGACGGAGGCGAAGCTGTAGATACGATGAGCGTGTAGAAGAGCAATGCAGCGTGTTCGTGTATGGACCGGCCGACTAACACATCCACCCCCCGTCCACGCAGATGGCCGTGCCCGACACGTACGTCGACTCGTCGCTCAGCAGGTACGCCACCAGGTGCGCCACCTCCTCGGGCCGGCCCTTGCGACCCAGCGCGTTCTCGGCCGTCGTCGACAGCACGCTGCCGGCGGCCGACGGCGGCGGGCCCTGCGCGCGGCCCGCCACGATCGCGCGCGCCTTGTCGTTCATCGGCGTGTCGATGGAGCCGCTGTTGGTTAGCTCTCTCTCTCTCTCTCTCTCTCTCTCTCTCTCTCTCTTGGGGGAGGGGGAGGGCACTCACGGACACACGCAGTTCACGCGGATCCCCCGCGGCCCGTACTCCTTGCACGCCGACCGCGACAGCCCAATGACCGCGTGCTTGCTCGCCGCGTACGCGCCGTTGCGCGCCCGCCCGCTGACGCCCGCAATCGACGCCGCGTTGACGATGCTGCCGCCGTCCGCCAGCACCGCCAGCTGCGCCCGCAGGCAGTGCAGCAGCCCCGTCGCGTTGACCCCCAGCACAAACTGCCACTGGTCCAGGTCCATCTCCGCCGTCGCGTGCACCCCAATGTCCTTGGGGATCACCCCGGCCATGTTGGCCGCCCCGTCCAGCCGCCCGAACCGCGCCACCGTCGCGTCGGTCCACTGCTGCACCGCCTCCGCGTCGCGCACGTCCACCGCCACCGCCAGCACGCGCTCCGCTGCCGCCGCCGCGTCCGCCGCCGCAATCGCCGCCACCGTCTCGTCCAGCCCGGCCTGCGACACGTCCGCCAGCGACACCGTCGCCCCGCGCGCCACCGCCATCGTGGCAAACGTCCGGCCGATCCCCGAGCCGGCGCCCGTCACGGCAATCACCTTGCCGGACAGCTGCTTCTCCTGGTAGGCCATGGTGTAGGGGTCGGCAAGGAAAATGGAAAAAAAAATCACGATAGCACAATATCACGGCAGCAGAGAGCACGTCAGACAAGAGCAACACGACAGAGTCATATGAGGGGAAAAGAAAGAAAAAAAGAAAGAGAGGGGGCCGTGTAAGACAACATCCTTAGTGTCGTCTGGGTGGGAGCCCCGGCTGGGCACTGACTCGCGTTGCAGCACTAGCCAGGGCGGGGGTGGACCAGCTTCGAGCCGAAGGGTGTCACCCCCTCCTACTCGTAGAGGCCCGGCCTGTCGCTGGTCCCCCCTCAGAGCTGCCCGGCCTCTGCCCGGCCGCTGCCCCCTCACAGATGCCCGTTCTCCAGAAAGCAGCGCGGCACCGGCACGTACTTGGCCCGCAGGTACTCGCACAGGTTCTTGGCCAGCGTGTCCAGCCCCGAGCCGGCGTTGTAGCCGCGGTCCAGGTGGTCCTTGAGCAGGAAGTGCACCGCGCGCACGTGGCCCATCTCGAACCGGTCCACGCGCCCGCCGCCGTACTCGCGCGGGCCCAGCAGCGCCTGGAGCCGCGCCACCGTCAGGAACGAGCGCAGCCAGTCCCACTGCGCCGCCGTCGCCACGAAGAAGCCCACGTTGGCGTCCGCCGCCTTGTCGCCCGACCGCCCCAGCGCCACCCAGCCCAGCGGCGCGTCCACGGTCGGGCCAAACGAGCCCAGGTCGACGGGGTCGCGCGTCTCGTACGACGCCTGCGGGCCGTACGTCGCCGTCGTCGGCGGCAGCGGGATGTCGATCGGCGCCGGCCGCCCAAAGTTCACCAGGTGCACCCGGTGCCGGCACAGCGCCTGCGGCACCAGCGTCACAAAGTACTCAAAGTAGCTCTTGGCCGCCGCCTGCCGCAGGTCGTTGGGCCGCGACACCCCCGGGCACGACTGCAGCACCGTCTCGTACAGCTTGCGCGCGAACCCGTCCGGCCGCCCGCCGTCCAGGAGCGCCGCGTCGCGCGCCTGCGCAAACACCCGAAAGTCCACCGTCGCCACCTCCTGGTTGGCCGGGTCCGCCGGCGACGTGCCGTGCACGTGGAACTTGAGCAGCGAGAACTGCCCGGCCAGGTCCGCGCCGATCGCGTGCCGCGCCTGCTCCTCCATCCACCGGCACTTCGCCTCGATGTCCAGGCCCACCAGGAAAAAGTGCCACTCCGCCTGGTAGCCGCCGTGCGCCGTGATCCCGCAGCGCGTCGTCGCCGGCGGCGGCAGGCCCCGCAGCCCGCGCACCCGCACCACGTCCGCGCCGCGCTGCTCCAGCCGCACCCCGTGCAGGTCCGCCACCACGTCCGAGTTGAAGTACAGCGGGCCCGCGATCTCGTACACCAGCTGCGACGTCACCGTCTCCGTGTTGACCACCCCGTTCGTGTTCTTCTCCTTGCTGACGTCGAACGTGCCGTCCGCGTGCACGTGCGCTATCGGGAACCCGAGGTTCAGGTGCTTGTTGGCCGCCATCAGCTCCTTGAACCGGCTGTAGTAGCCGCCCGTCACAAAGGCCGAGCACTCGATGATGTGCCCGGCAATCAGCGCGCCCGCCAGCTCGTCCAGGTCGCTGGCCGTCCAGCCGTGCCACCACGCCGCCACGCCAATGGTCGGTGCTGCGTCCGACACTCTGCTTGGTCAATCACGGCTCCGTCTTCTCGACTCCCGACTGCTCTCTCACCTTCCACAGACGACAATGTCCGCGCCGCGCCGCAGCGCCTCCGCGATCCCCAGGCTCCCGAGGTACGCCTGCGCGCACAGAGGCTCGAACCCCCACTCGGCCAGCGTGCGGCCGTCCGAGAGGTTGCGGAACTCGTTCGTCGTGTCGGCCGCCATGGCGCGAAACGCCTCGGTCACGTCGTCGCCCTCGACCCAGGCCACCTTCAGGGCCAGCCCGGCCTTGTCGAGCATGTCGACGACCACCTCGGCCAGCAGCTGCGTGTCGCTGGCGCCGGCGTTGACGACGAGCTTGGCGCCGTTGCGCGCCAGATCGGCCATGGCCGGCTCGAAGCACTGGAGGAACGTGCCGGCATACTGGGCCGTCTTCTTGCGCTCCTCCAGCGGCAGCGCGTCCCGCCCGCTGTTCTTCAGGCGGGCCTTTCCGGCTCCGTAGCCCGTCATGACATTCTCGGAGAGCCAGTCGCCGACCACGGCATCGACGTCCGGGTCGCACGCGAGGCGCTGGATGGCGGCCACCCGGTCGGTGAAGCCGCCGGAGGCGCCGCCGATGCGGACGGGCCGACGAGGCTCGGTCGCAGCGGCCATTCTCCAAGTCGTTTGTGATTGGTAAACGAGAAAACGAGAAAACGAGAAAACAAAACGACGGCGCGGGCGGTCGTCGCTGTATGTTGCCCCGACGGCTCAACCGGCCGACTCCACTTGTTCGTCGTGTAAGTGGTTTCCCGCTAATCCGGCAAGAAAAGCCCGCCCGCGTGGCATTTAACCTGCCGCGCCTCATTGGTGAGCACGGAGAAACAAGTCCGCTGGCCGTGAACCCCTCATGCTGGCTTCTCCAACGGACAATTCAGAAAAATATCGATTTTTTTTGCGGGGATGGCGGTGCATCCTGCGGCTCTACGGTCAGAGGGTGGTGCCTGCTTTGGCGTGGCTGGGCAGCGCCGGCTGGTCCGAGAGAGCGTCGCTGTCGATGATGGCGGCAATCTCGGGGTAGCGGTCGCGAAAGGCCTTGCCCACGCCCCAGTTGCTGAGCTGCATGATGTGCTCCTCGTAGACCGGGTTGATGTTGACGGCCTCGCCGGCGCCGGTGTTCTTGATCAGCACGTGGGCGTCGTCGTAGGGCCAGCGCACGCCGAAGCTGGTGCTGTAGACGGCGGCAAAATGGTCGAGCGTGATGTCGGGGTGCAGGATCAGGTAGTTGCGCACGTTGGGCCTGTTCACGCGTCAGCTGGCTGCTCTCTTGAACCCATTTCTCGTCCGCACGCACCATGGTATGCGGTCGATCCACGCGGCGTGCGGCGTGGTGATCTGCGACCATGTCGGCCGGAGCCAGACCGGGAGACGATCCCAGCTTTCTTTGTTCAACAGGGTCAACCACTGTCCATGTTAGCGTGCGCGGTGAGACAACAACAGCCCGACAGACAATAACAGCCCGACAGACCACGTTACCTTGAGCAGCGTGCACATAATGTAGAAGACGGCCACCTGCTTGGGCAGGGTATCAATCTCAAAGTAGGTGCGCACAATGTCGCCCACGACGTCGCTGATGGGATCGGACGTCCGCTGGTCCTTCTCCAGCAGCGAGCAGAGGTTGGGCTTCAGGCTGACGTCGACCGCGCCGTTGGTGGACCGCTCCTGGATCTTGGCGGTGATGAAGCCCTGCAGGATCTGGTCGCTCAGGCACGTGGGCGGGCCGTCGATGGGCGCCACCTCCCACGGCTTCTTGACCAGGGCCGCGTCGGCCAGCGAGAGCGTGGTCGCCGGCGACACGGAACCGGCCCCCTGTGCGTTCTCCTCGGGCCCAGGCCCAGACCCAGGCACAGGCCCAGGCCCAGAGCCCGGCAGCGCGTCCGGGACCGAGCCCACGACAGAGGCAGAGTCTGTAGCAGCAGCAGCCGTGGCGGCAGCGGCGGGGTCCCCCGACTCGGCATCGGCGCGGCCGCTCGAGCCCATCAGGCTGAGCTGCAGGGCGGCATTCTGGGTGCGCAGCTGGGCGTTCTCGACCTCGAGCGACTGCAGACGGGTGTTGATGAGGTTGACGTCGCGGATGCGGGCGTTGAGCAGCTGGGTCAGGTAGGCGACCTGGTCGTTGAGGCTGGCAATGGTCCATTTGGTGCGGTCGCGCATGGCCTGCTGCGACTTGCGGTCGCGCGCCCGCTTGCGCTGCAGCTCGATCTCCTTGGCAGACGCCGACGCCGACGCCGACGTCGACGAGGACGGCGCGCCGGCGACACCGGCACTCGTGGTCGCGGGCGAGGTGCCGGCGGTCACGACGGAGGAGGAAAAGGACGAGGAGCGGCCGTCCGGGTCGCGGCCGCCGGAGGGGTGGTCGTGCTCCCGGAAGCTGGGAACGGCGCCGAAGCTGGCGCTCGTATTGCTGGTGCTGACGCTGGTGGCGGCCGGGCCCGGGTCAAAGACAGAGCCAACGGATGCCGGTGACGTCGTCGAGGCGGCCGATGCAGGGGACGTGGCGGACAGGGACGGCGGCACGCACTGTCCATTCGGGGGCGACGACGCCAGAGGATGATCAAAGGGGTGCAGGGCCACGACTGTGGTGGCCGGGCCATAGCAGGCGGCGGCGGCAGCGGCGGCGGCGGCGGCAGCAGGCGAGCTCCCAGGGAGGGCCTTGACGGCGTCCATGGTGGAGGAGGGGACAACGCCAGTGACTCAGTGTTCCGCTGGGAGGGGTGGTTCCGGAGGGACACAACGTTGCAGCGTAGCAAGCACAGCGCGGTCCGACGAGGGTCGTGGAGCGTCTCCGGGGGGGAGGCAAAGAAGAGAGATGGAGAAAGACGAGAAAAAGGAGGATACGGTGAAGGGGCAAGATGAATCAGTAGAGGGGGATCGTGTGGAGAAAAGCAGACAAGGAAGGAGCGAGGAAAAACGTCGCAGCTAAGAGGAGGAAGGAAAAAAGGAGAAAGAGCGTCCGGGAGACGGCAGGGCGGCACCTTCCCCACTGCGGTGCGGCTTGTACGGAGCAAGAAATGGATGGGGATTGGAATCGGAAGGCGCGCGCCGCGGGTGCGGTGTTGCTTTTGCTATACGAAGCAACCAGGGATGAAGGGGCCCAGGCGACGGCGATGCATCTTTACGGACGGGCATGTGTGTGTGTGTATATGTGTGTATGTGTGTATGTGTATGTGTGACGTAGGGGCCAGCTTGGCCAGGGCGAGCGCGGCCATCCGGATCGGCTTAGAGTGTTGGGCGAGCTTCCTTCTTTGTGCGTCTTGTGCGTTTTGTGCCTACGATGGCTGCTAGGGGGACGCGGCGGTCGCCCTTGCCGTTGGGCGCCGTCCACAATTCTGACAAAAGGACGGTCTGGAATGGAAGGAGCGCGGCGTCGGCTGGCGGCAGGCCGTGGGGCGGGGTCGATGGGGCTAGACTCGGGGTAATGCGGGGGTGGGTGCGGGGGGGACGGGAAAGGAAAAGCGGCAGGTGGGTATTGTAGTAGGGTGTCTGGTGATGTAGTTTGTAAGATACGGAGTACGGAGTAGAGAGAAAGGGCATTGTCGTAATGTTGTGTCTGTTATATATACGAGGAAGCTTGGGGAGTGGAAGACAATAGAGAAAAACGAGAGAGACGCAAAGAAAGGTTAAAAAAGAAATGGAAAAAGGGAAAAATCCCCAAAAATGACAACAAAATCTACAGCCGGCTCGCCTTCCACTGCGGCGCGCGCTTCTCGGCAAAGGCGGCCAGGCCCTCGAGGATGTTCTCGCCCTTTTGCAGCTCGGCGAACTCGCGGTCCATGGTGATGGCGACGGCGTCCTCGACGGCGGCGGTCTCCCAGCCCTGGCGGATGCCGGCGCGCGAGCAGATGATGGCGTCGGGGCTGTTGGCGGCGATGGCGGCGGCGAGGCGCACGGCCTCGGGCACGACCTGGTCGGCGGGCACGACGCGGTTGACGACGCCCCACTGCAGCATCTCGGCGGCGGACACGGCGCGGCCGGTCAGCGCCATCTCGGTGGTGCGCTGCAGGCCGGCGGTGCGCAGCAGGCGCGGCAGGCAGCCGCCGATGGCGGCGACGCCGCGCTTGACCTCGGGCAGGGCGAAGACGGCCTGCTCGGCGGCGACGACCAGGTCGCAGTTGACGACAAACTCGCAGCCGCCGCCCATGGCCAGGCCGTTGACGGCCGCGACGACGGGCTTCTTGCCCAGGCGCCGGCTGAGCGGCACAAACGCCGTCGGCGCGTTGCCCATGCGCTGGGCCGGGTCGGCGTCGGCGGCCATGGAGCGGTTCCACTCCTTGAGGTCGGCGCCGGCCGAGAAGGCGCGGCCGGTGCCGGTCAGCACGGCGACCGACAGGTTGGGCTCGGCGTCGAGCCAGGTCCACACGGCGTGCAGCTCGAGCTGGCCGGCGGTCGACATGGCGTTGAGGGCTTCGGGGCGGTCCATGCGCACGAGCAGGACGCGGGGGGCGGGGAAGGAGAGCTTGAGGAAGGTCGGCGTGGCCGGAGGGGGGGTTGTCGTTGGGTAGGACATGGTGGTGGGTGAAGTAAGGTAGGAAGAACAGAGGACGAGAGGCGAGAAGGAGAAGAGATGGAGATAGTGGTGGGTAGGAGAGGGGGCAGAGGAGACAGGGGGCAGGGGAGAGACAGAGAGACGGAGAGATGGTGAGAAGAGGAGTGAGAAAAGAGATAGGGAAGAGCTGAGATAGTAAGACCAGAGAACGAGGGTAAGACGACGACGACAATAATGAAAAGAAACAAGACAAGACGGGTATAAAGAAGAAACAATCAGAAGAAAGAAATCTTCAATCCTGGGTTCCATCCCAAGAGCCCCAGGTCGACTTCGTCTCCGCTCGACTAACACGGGGCTGTGGAGACGCAGCGCGGGAATCGATATGCGCGCGTCGCGGTGCATGGACCTCGGGTGGCTGCTACGGAGTCCCATGCGACCCAGCTCTTTACTTGTCCTGTCTCTCTTCTCTTCTGGTTATCCATTATCGTCTTCTTCGTGGTTATCCATTGTCGTCTTTTTCACTGTCTACGAGTATATCGTCTATTCTCTCTCCTCTTCTCATCTCTTCTCTCTTCATCTCTCTCTCGTTCTCTCTCTCTTTATACTCTTCCTTTATACTCTTCTTCCCTTTTTACTTCCCCCCCCACCATGACTGCCCGCCCTGCTGCCACCCCCGTCCCCGACTGGATCGAGCACCCGCACCCGCACCTCGAGCACAGCCTGGTGTCCTTCCCGCGCAAGCACATCCTGCTGGTCACGATCAACCGGCCGCAGTTCCGCAACTGCCTGCCGGTCGAGGCCACGATCGAGCTGGGCGCGCTGTGGAAGTGGTACGACGCCGAGCCGGGGCTGCGCTGCGCCGTGTTCACGGGCGCGGGCGACAAGGCGTTCTGCTCGGGCATGGACCTCAAGCAGCGGCTGGACATCCGCAACACGAACGCGGTGGCGCTGGAGTACCCGTCGGGCGGCTTCGGCGGCATGTCCAACCGGGTGGGCAAGAAGCCGATCATTGTTGCGTGCAACGGTCATGCTCATGGTATCTCTCTGTCCTACGTCTCTCTCTCTCTGTCCTACGTTTCCGATTCTGGCTCCTCTAACAATCCTCGTCACTACGTCAGGCGGCGGCATGGAAATCGTCCTCAACGCCGACGTCATCTTCGCCTCGCCCAACGCCGACTTCCGCCTGCCCGAGGTCCTGCGCGGCGTGTCCGCCCTGGCCGGCGCCCTGCCGCGCTGCATGTGGCTCTTCGGCCACCACCGCACCATGGACCTGGTGCTGACGGGCCGCACGCTGCCGCTGGCCGAGGCGGTGGCCTGGGGGCTGGTCAAGGAGGTCGTGGCGCCCGAGCGGCTCGTCGCCCGCGCCCTCGACTACGCCGAGGAGATCGCCGCGCTCAGCCCCGACAGCGTCATCATCTCGCGGCTGGGCGCGCGCGAGGCGTGGGAGACGGGCGTCAGCCGGGCCACGATGCGCGGCCAGGAGCTGTGGGCGGACAACATGATGCGCGGCGCCAACGCGGCCGAGGGGCTGGCCGCGTACCGCGAGAAGCGGGATCCGAAGTGGGTGCCGTCGAATCTGTAGGGGTACGGAGTCCATGGGGATGTAGATAGCTTTTTGATTTTTGAAAAGAAACATTCTTCTTATTTTTTTTACGCACGCTCTATTCACTAGAACAGTCAATGAACAGACACTCTACGGGTACTCATTCCCTACTCCGTACTCTGTAACATTCCTAAAGTCAAAATAAAATAAATGTATATATAAAAAATGAATACCCCAGCTACCCCAGCACTCCACTACCCTACCCCGAGCGGCTGATCTTTTTCCGCCCTACCTCGGGACCCCCCCCTACAGCCGACTCGCTGCCGCCCCCCGCACCTGCGCCCCCTGCACCTGGGCGTAGCCGGCGGCCAGGGCGACGCGGCCGTCGGCGACGACGACGGTCTCAAAGGCGACGTCGTCGAAACCGGGCGCGGCGGCGCTGGGCCCGACGATCCACATGCGCGTCTCGAGCAGGTCGCCCGGGTAGACGACGTTCTTGAAGCGGGCGCCAAAGGCGCGCAGGCGGGCCGGGTCGGAGGCGGCGAGGGTGCGCAGGACGGCGTGGGCGGCAATGTTCCAGGTGCCGAGGCCCTGCAGGATGGCGCCGCGGAAGCCGCCGCCGCGGCCGTAGGCGTCGTCGGCGTGCAGCGGGTTGTAGTCGCCGCACAGGCGGTACAGCAGCGCGGTCTCGGGCGTGGTCTGGAAGCGCGCGGCGGCGTCGGGGCGGGCACGGCGGGCGGGCGGGATGCCCGGCGGCGCTGGTCTCGGCACGGCGGGCCCNNCGCGGCCCGCCGTAGCCGCCCTGGTTGATGCCAAACGCGGTGCTCGTCATGCGCGTGTACAGCGTGCCGGTGCGGGCGTCGACCAGGCGCTGCTCGGCCTCGAGCACCATGTGGCCGCCCTTGTCGTAGACGCCCAGCACGGTGTTGTGCAGCTCGAGATCCAGGCCCTCGGAGCTGACGGGCAGCGGGCGCACGACCTCGAGCCCGCGCTCGCCGTCGACCGAGTTCTGCATGTCGAACGGCGGCGTGCCCGGCACGTCGCCCGTCAGCATCTTCTTGCCAAAGTCGTAGACGTCCTGGTCCGTCTGCTTGAAGATCAGGTTGATGGGGAAGGTCGGGAACATGGCAAAGCGCGGGTGCAGCTCGTACAGCAGGTGCAGCTCGTCGGCCTTGCAGCCGATGGCGTTGGCCTGGGGGTCGTCAGCGGGGGCGGTCGTGCAGAGGGACGAGAGGAAGACACACAAACAGAAGCACATCGCGGCGGTTGTAGCTGCACTTGAGCACGGGGTACTTGTAGCCGGCCGCCTTGGAGAAGTCGACGTTGTCGTAGCGGCCGGAGGCGTTCTTGACGGGACGGTCAGACATGGTGGGAGGGTGAGGAGGAAGGTGTGAGAGAAGAAGAGAGAAGGAGAATGTCCGTGTAAGGGCAGTCTATTTATATGTGGTCGTGCTAGTCCCGCTACAGGCTAAGGCTAAGACTATCATCCACTATACTTATACTGGGTCCTTGTTAACCACCCCCGTAAATACAGCGTATACTCCTACAGCTTATACTGCCGCCCGACCGCCGCGTACGCCGCCGCCCGGCGCCGGTCCTCGGCGGCGACCAGGTCCGCCGGCAGGTCGACGAGGCGGGCGCGCATGAACTCGCCGACGCTCTTGCCCAGGCCGTCGACGAGGCTGCTGCTGCTGACGCCCTCCTGCAGGAGGCCGCGCACGACAAAGTGCACGGCGCGCAGGTGGGGGAACTCGCAGCGCTCGACGGTGTAGCGGCCCTGCCCGCGGGCCCAGTCGTCGCCGAGCAGCGCCTGGGCGCGCGCGCTGGTCAGGAAGGCGCGCAGCCACGGGTAGGCGGCGTCGCTGCGCACCCAGAAGCCGACGTTGGCGTTGCCGCCCTTGTCGCCGGAGCGGGCCAGCACGAGGTGGCCGAGCGGGCGGCGCACGGTGGCGGTGCCGGGGGGGAGGGCCTGGTCGAGGGAGAGCGTGGGCTCGTATGTGGGCTGGGCGGCCGCTTTCGGGGCACACAAATGGGCCGGCCGCGCGGGCACATGCAGAACCGGTCCCCCCACGAGGTGCACCTCCAGCGGCAGCACGTCCTGCGGCACCAGCACCGGGAAGTAGCGCACGTAGGGGCGCGGCTCGAGCGTGCGCCAGTCCATGGCGGTGTGCATGCCGGCGTAGCCCATCAGGCCGTTGTAGAAGATGGCCTGGTGCACGGTGGCGAGCGGCTCGGGGCGCGGCGCCTGCGCGAAGACGCGCACGGTGACGGTGGCGCGCGCCTGGGCGGCCGGGTCGGCGGGCACGGCGCCGTAGGGCTCGATGCTGAGCGTGGAGAAGTCGGGGCGGTGCAGCCGCGCGAGCACGCCGTCGCGGAACTGCGCCACCTTGCGGTCCGTGTCCAGGCCGACGGCGAACACGTTGAGCTCGGCCTGCCAGCCGCCGCGCAGGCACACGGCCAGCTTGGTGGTGGGCGGCGGCGGCGACCCGCGCACGCCGAAGACGCGCACGCGGTCCGGGCGGCCGCCGCCGGCGTCGTCCTCGGCCAGCTGCGCCGTCTCCAGGTGCGCCGTCACGTCCGGGTTCAGGTAGCGCGGCCCCTGGATCTCGTACACCAGCTGCGCCGTCACCGTGTCGCGCGTCACGCCGCCGCCCGTGCCCGCGTTCTTGGTCACCACGCAGCTGCCGTCGGCCGCGACCTCGGCGATCGGGAAGCCCAGGTCGTGGATCCGCGCCAGCTCGTACACCGCGCTGCTGTTGCCGCCCGTCACGTACGGCCCGCACTCCGTCAGGTGGCCCGCCACCAGCGCGCCCGCCAGCGCGTCGTACGCGTCGTCCGCCCACCCGTGCCACCACGCCGCCAGCCCCATCGCCGGCGACGCGTCCGTGCACCGCCCGCACACCACAATGTCCGCCCCGGCCGCCAGCGCCCGCCGCACGCCCGCCAGCCCGGTGTACGCGTTGGCCGCCAGCATGACCCGGGTCTCGGCCTCGGTCAGGATCACGCCCGGCTGGTCCAGGTGCGCCAGTCCGAGCTGGGCCACGTCGCCGCCCCCCCTTCCCCCCAACTCCCCCGCCCGCAGCGCCGCCGTCAGGTCGTCGCCCGCCACCCACGCCACCTGCACCGTCGTGATGCCCAGCTCTTTCCGGAAGTACGCGTCCACCGCCTCGGCCAGCCCGCGCGGGTTCAGTGCGCCGCCGTCGTTGACAATCTTGATCTTCTTCTCGGCCACCAGCCGCGCCGCGTCGCCGCCGTGGTACGCCAGCTGCGCCAGGAAGCCCGGCTCGTAGCCCTTGCTCGCGTCCGTCTGCTGCTCGATCGCGCGCCACGCAATGTTGAACTCGGCCAGGTAGTCGCCGGTGATGGCGTCGATGCCGCCGGCCTTGGCCAGCTCGTAGATCTGGTCGAGGCCATCGTTGATGGCGCCCGAGCAGTTGGCGATGCGGATGGGGCGTTTCATGGTGGTGGTGGTGGTGGTGGTCGTCGTCGTCGTCGTCTTCGTGATGGTGGACGACAATCTTAGTGAACAACATTCACGAGCCATCCTGCAGACAGACCCTCTCCCTCCCTCCTGAACCCCTCCCGGGTCTCTTGTTCCAGCGGTGTCAGTCGGTGTGTTTGCCGACGCGGCTAGCCCCGCAAAAAGCTGGGGAACCGCGCTAATGACTCGTCGGCGACCCGTCCCTAATGCGGGGGAGCGCGGAAAAGCATTCTCCGCCGGGTACATGGTACAACGACTTACACGTCGTCTGTAAGGAACAGGATGTTGTAAACAGAATAAACAGAATCAATCAGAAATAATCCATTCATCCTCCGTACCCGCGGAACAGCCTCCCGCTCTGGATACGCCTCCACCGTAGACCCAGCGCTTCCCCTCCCGGCCTGGCTTTTTCCGCCGTCTTCTCCTCTTTCTCCAACGGGCTCGCGTACTCGTAGTCTGTCGTGTTGACGCTGTCCACAGAGGTCTCTTTGATTGATCTGCTTCTTCGTTTCTTCAGTCTGTGTCCTCCGTTCCTTACCCTCATCCTCTTCACCCTCATCCTCTCACCCTCATCCTCTCACCCTCATCCTCTCTCCCCCCTCACCGTCTCACCATCTCTCCCACAACCCCGCCACCATGCACATCTACGCCGGCCCCCCCATAGACATCCCGCGGGACCAGAACCTCACCGAGCTGCTGCACACCACCGGCCGCCCGCTGCCCGAGACGCACCTGATCGCCGGCGACACGCTGACGGGCCGCCGGCTGACGCTGGGCGAACTGCGCGACCGGGCGGGCCGCATCGCGCAGGGCCTGCACGACCGGCTGCAGCCGCCGGACCAGGCGCGCTGGGCGCTGGTGGTGCCGAGCGGCGTGGACTTTCTCGAGATGGCGCACGCGATCCTGTGGACGGGCGGCGTGGTGGCGCCGATCAACTGGGCGCTCAAGGCGGGCGAGATCGCGCACGGGCTGCTGGTGAGCCGGCCGCAGTTCGTGGTGGTGTACGGGCGGGTGGTGGCGCTGGTGCAGGAGGCGGTGCGCCTGGCGGAGGAGGAGGCGGCGACCACGACCACGACCTCGACCTCGACCTCGACCGCTACAGACGCCGGCCGACCCCCCTGGACCCCCCCGGTCGTCATCACCGTCATTGAGGCCGCGCCCGGGCTGCTGCACGTCGAGCGCGACCTCGTGGCGGCCACGCGGCTGCCGGTGCCGCACCACGGCGACACGACCGCGCGCCTGGCCACGATCCACCTGTCGTCGGGCACGACGGGCCCGCCCAAGGGCGTGGCGCTGACGCACCGCAACTACGTGGCCAACGTGCGGCAGCTGGCGGCGCACGACGCGGCGCAGTTCCACGCGGGCGCGCGCACGGTGACGATCACGCCGTGGGCGCACATCGGCATGACCACGCTGCCGCTGTTCTGCGCGCCGTACCTGGGCCTGTTCCACCTGGCCATGCCGCGCTACGAGCTGCGCGCGTTCGGCCGCCTGGCCGCGCGCGTGCGCGCCACCCACTTCCAGGGCCCGCCCAGCGTCGTGCTGCAGCTGGCCCACAGCGACGTGGCCACGGCCAACGACTTCTCCGCCGCCGAGGCGCTGTACGTCGGCGGGCCGCCCTTCAAGCCCGACGTGCTGCGCCCGCTGCTGGCCCGCGCGCCCTGGCGCCTCGTCCAGGTCTACGGCATGACCGAGGCCGCCGGCTACGTCGCCCACCAGCGCCGCGGCGAGGCCGTGCCCGAGGGCGCCGTCGGCCGGCTGCTGCCCGGCATCGAGGCCTGCC
Organism: Ceratocystiopsis minuta; assembly: GCA_001676865.1. Classification (NCBI taxonomy): domain Eukaryota; kingdom Fungi; phylum Ascomycota; class Sordariomycetes; order Ophiostomatales; family Ophiostomataceae; genus Ceratocystiopsis; species Ceratocystiopsis minuta. The sequence goes on from LZPB01000328.1 coordinate 16,080, forward strand.
TCAAGCGCGAGGGCACCGCCGACGACGTCGCCCCCGGCGCCGCCGGCGAGCTGTGGCTGCGCGGGCCCAACATCACGCCCGGCTACGTCTTCGACGCCGCCGCCACCGCCGCCGCCTTCCCCCAGCCCGGCTGGTACAACACCGGCGACGTGTGCCGCTTCGACGCCGCCGGCCATCTGTTCATCGTCGGCCGCACCAAGGAGCTCATCAAGTACAAGGGCTTCCAGGTCGCGCCGCAGGAGCTCGAGGCCCACCTCAACTCGCACCCCGCCGTCGCCGAGGCCGGCGTCGCCGCCACCTGGCAGGAGAGCCAGCTGACCGAGCTGCCCACCGCCTGGGTCGTGCTCGACGAGGCGGCCGTCGCGCGGGCCACGGACCAAAATCCAGGGACGCCGCGCGCCGCCGTCATCCGCGCCCTCCTGCGCGACATCCACGCCGCCCTCGACGCCCAGGTCAGCGGCTACAAGAAGCTGCGCGGCGGCGTCTACCACGTCGCCGCCCTGCCCAAGAACCCGACCGGCAAGATCCTGCGCAAGGCCATGGCCGCCATGCGCGACGGGCCGTGCTCGCTGGACAAGCCGGAGGCGAAGCTGTAGGGGAGGAGACAGAGAAGGGGGAAGAGAGAAGGGTATAGAGACGGGTACATTCACTATCACTACCCAAACCGAATGCCCGACGACGGGTCCCAGGTGCCGGACGCGGCGGGGGCGCCCGGCGGCGGCGGCCCCGACGGCGGCGCGGCGGCCGGC
>LZPB01000329.1:0-16799 GCA_001676865.1 Ceratocystiopsis minuta
GCCAGCACGGCCAGCACGTGGGCGGCGATGCGCGGCTGGGCCGGCACGCCGCCGGGGCCGGCAAACTGCGCCACCACGTCGAAGAACGCCTCGCCCGCCGCCGGCCCGAAGAACGGCTGCGCCTGCGCGGCGTCGACGATCGCGCACGGGATCGCGCCGTCCAGCGCCGGGCTGGCCGCCAGCTTCTGGGCCGCCAGCGCGTCCCAGGCCGCCGCCGCCGCCTTGTCCTTCTTGGGCGCCGGTGCCTTGGGCAGTTGCACGGTCGCCGCAAAGTCGCCGCCGCCCTCGCCGTCGCTGTCGCCGTCCGACTCGTCAAACGCGATGCCCTCGCCATCCTCGTACACGTTGTCGTCGTCGGCGCCCGCGGCCGTCGGCCGGTCGCCCGCCAGCGCGGCCACGCCCGAGCCCCCCCTGGCCGCCAGCCGCGCCAGCCACTGCATCTCGGCGCGCACGTACTCGACCCAGACCAGCGCGTCGCCCGTGCAGAAGCGGCACCCGCGCAGGAAGAAGCCGCGCGCCGCCTCCATGTCGCCGTCCGCCGCCGCCCGCGCGCCCGCCTGCACCCACAGCGCGCCGTCGCCCGGCAGCAGCCGCAGCGCGCGCGCCAGGATGCGGCGCCAGCGCTTCGTCGCGCGCAGCTGCTCCGCGTACGCCAGGTAGCGCCGCCACAGCAGCGCGCTGCCCGGGTGCCGCAGCACCGCGCGGTCAAACGTCTGGAACACGCGCGCCGCGCCCGCGTGGCCCGACGCGTGGTGCCGCAGCCGCAGCCGCGCGCACCGCTTCGCCCGCAGCGCCTCCAGCGCCAGCTCCCAGTCGATGTACGCCAGAAAGTCTGCCGGCTGGCTGCCCGGCGACAGGATCAGGCGCTCAAAGTCGGTGCGCTTCTTGACCAGGGTGCGGATTTCGTCCTGGGGGTCAGCTGTGTCTGCACATCCGTCTGGCCGGGCGGCACTCACTTTGGAAAAGATCTCATTCGCCTCGAAGTCCCGGAGCTGCGGCACCGCCTGCTCCAGGAAAAACCGGGCTTTGTCGTCGACCCGCGCCATGGTTGCAATCGAAGGGGATGGATGAGGTTCAAGTTCAGGGTTTCGGTGCTGGGGAAGTCGTTCTTTTTTCTTTTCTGCCGAATATTTTTTGGCGGTGAAGCGCTCTCTGTATCGGGTTAGCGTCGTTTGCACAGTGGCGCACAGTCCGTCTATCACGGCGAGAGTTGTGACCATGTCGTCAGTCCATACTCCGTACGGCCCTGGCTTTTTTGGGTTTGTACTGGATGTTGGGCAGGCTATTCCTAGAGTTGAGTGGTTGTACGCTGCTATGGTGTTCTTAAAGTCTATATGCCACTGGAGTATTTATCTTGGTTTTTTTTGCTTATTTTTGATCACTTTATTCAAGATTATTGTAGTTCAAATAATATTTCTGCTCTTCATTATTTGCTTATATTACTCTCTTCTATCCTCTTTAGTATTATTGTCAAGATCACTTCGTTTCTATTTGATACACCTTCTTTCATAAAGCCTCCCGGCCATCGACGCCGATGTTCGCTCAGCCTTCGGCGAGGGTGGCCGAGAATCCGCCTCGTTGAGCTCGCTCCTGATTGGCCAGTGCCCTATGCGGCTCAGCCTTCCGGACATCTGCACAGGAAGGCACGACCTTGCACGACCTTTGCGACCTTAAAGGCACGACCTGCCAACACAGACTTGCAGGACAACATACAGAACACTCACACTGCTCACCCCACTCCCCATCCGACTCCGACCGCCCAGACTTCCGTCCTACGCACCGCACCGTCCGGCGACATGCCCCGCGTGCAGAAGTCGGGAGCGCGTCCCGCCCGGGCGTCCGTGGCGAAGCCGCGCGCGTGCGTCTGCCCTCTCCCCCTGATCTCTGCTGACGCTGACACCCCAGCTGCCGCGAGTGCAACGGCCACAAGATCTTCTGCTCCAAGGAGCAGCCCAAGTGCGAGCGGTGCCGGCTGCGGTCGCTGGAGTGCGTGTACGCGGGGCCGACGATGATCAAAGTGAACGAGGAGTAGGTCTTTCTCGGCACCGGCAATGATCTACGCTGACGACCAGCACCCTGCGGTCCCTGAAGCGGAAGCTGCAAGCGTACAAGGGTAGGTGGCAGAGACGAGTGTAGCCTCTCTCCCGCTAACCTCCAGACCTGTTTGCCTCGCTCCCCCCCGACGTCCGACGGTCCCTTCCGGCGAAGCCTGGATCCGGCACGATCCCCGACAGCAACGGAGAGGAAGACGGCAGCGAGGACGCGTCCGGGTCCGACGAGGAGAACGCCGCGGACCTGACGGACGACCTGAAGCACATTGGGTTGGAGAGTGCGTTCTTCCTCCTCACTTTCCCTTCTTCCTGTCGACTAACCCACCAGACCAGCAGTCGTCCGACAACTTCATGCGCATCGTCACCCAAATGTCCGGCCTCCCCGGCGCGGACGCCGACGGCGACGACGGCGACGGCAGCAGCCTGGCGCCGAACCCGGTGTTCTACGCGTCCGGTGCGCTGCCATCGCGGCGCCGCGACGGCCGCCTGCCACCCGCGCCGGCGCTGCCGCCGATCGACATTGCGCGCCAGTATTTTGCCGCGCAGCACATGTACATCGGCACGATCTTTGCCTTTTCCGACCCGGCGGCGTTTGACCGCCAGCTGCGCGCCGCGTACGCGCGCGGGCCGCCGGCGGCCGACGATGCCGACGGCTGCCTGGCGTACGCCAAGATGCTGATGATCCTGGCGCTGGGGCGGCTGTACTCGGTGAACCGGGGCGGCGCCGACCCGGCCGACGACCCGCCCGGGCTCGCCTTCTTCGCGCACGGGCTCGCGCTGCTGCCCGACCTGCACGACCAGGGCTCGCTGCTGGGCGTCGAGACGCTGGCGTACGCCGGCTATTTCCTGCAGAACATGAACGGCCGCGACGCCGCCTACCTGTACATCGGCCTGGCCCTGCGCATGGCCATCACGCTGGGCCTGCACCGCGAGCCCGCGGGCCCGCCGCGCGACGACGACGCCGACGACGCCGCGCCCGCGCGCGAGCACCGCCGCCGCGTGTGGTGGAGCATTTATAGTTTGGACCGCATCCTGTCGCTCAAGTCCGGCTACCCGACGTCGATCCTGGACGGCGACATCGGCGTGCGCATGCCGGCGCGGCTGCCGGGCGAGCCGGTCGAGAGCCCGGTGGCCGTGCTGCGCTGCTACACGGAGATGTCGCGGCTGCTGGGCGAGATCATCGCGCTGGTGTACCGGCGGCGGGGGAGTGCACCGGTCCGCGCGGGTGCCGGCGCGTCGCCGCCGCCGCACACCGGGGCGACGCTCGTCGCCACCGTGCACGCGATCCTGCAGTCGCTCGCGCGCTGGGAGGCGGCGCTGCCGGCGCACCTGCGGCTGGACGCCGGGCTGTCGCGCGAGAGCATCTCGGTGCACCTGCACGGCTACCAGTGCGTGACGATCACGGCGCGGCCGCTGCTGTTCCAGGTGGCGCAGCGGCGGCTGGCGGCGATCCGGGCGGCCTTTTCGACAGACGGGACGGCGGCGGCGGCCGCGGAGAAGGCGCGGCCGTGGCAGGCGGGCCTCGCGCGCAAGACGGTCGCGGTGATCGAGCGCTGCATCGCGGCGGCGGGCCACAGCGTGCGCGTGATGGCGCAGGCGGCGGCGCACAACATGGTGGCCACGTTCGGCTACATGGACGGCGAGTACGCGCTGTCGGCGGCCGTGGTGCTGGCGCTCGTGGGCGGCGCGTTCCCGGCCCGCGCCGACACCGCGGCCGCCCTGGCGCAGGCGCTGGCGCTGCTGCAGCGCATCGGCGGGCTGGGCAACCGCTACGTGGCGGCGCGCTCCGCCATGCTGGCGCGGCTGCAGGCGCTGCTGGCGAGCCAGTGCGGCGAGGCGCCGGTGGTGCCGGACCTGGCGGGCGATGCGGCGGACATGGGGCCGTGGAGGGGCCCGGGGGTGGACCCGGGGATGGACGTGCCAGGGACGGAGCCATCACCAGCGACGAACCTTGGGACGGACAAAACACACGGGATCCTTACGACGCCCGGGCCCGAGCTGACCACGGCCCCCTGGCCCGACGACCGGCCGGCCGATGCGCTCTTCCTGGACGACGACAGCAGCCTGTGGACGGCGGCGTTTGCGAACACGGCGGGGCTGGAGTTCTTCCAGTTCCTGCCGGAGACGGAGACGGACATGACGGATTGTTTGGGGCTGTAGGGCTATTCTCTGTTTCTGTCTACCACCCCCCTCCCTACGCCGTGGCAAAGTGCAGCGGCCCCGCCCAGACGCGCATGGCCTTGCCCCAGCGCAGCAGGACGAGGACGATGAGCGAGGCGGCGCCGACGATGGCGGCCTGGATGCCGAAGCTGGTGGCGGTGCCCTCGGCGGTGGCCCAGCGGACCTGGAAGAAGGAGATGATGAAGCCGGCCCAGGCGCGCACGCCGTTGAGCAGGGCGGAGACCTCGCCGCTGGCCTCGGGGTAGGCGTCGAGCGTGTAGCTGGAGACGGCGACGGTGGTGATCATGATGCCGAAGACGTACAGGCCCCAGGCGACGGCGGCGGCCATGTAGTGCCACGGGCGCTCGAGGGCCTGGCCGAGCAGGACGAGGCCGAGGGCCATGAGCGGGACGCTCAGAAACAACACGCGCAGGCGCACCTCGGGCTCGAAGCGGCCGCCGTGGGCGCGGATGTAGTGGCGCGCGACGGCGTCGTGCAGCCAGTGGCCGGCCAGCTCGCCCAGCAGGGTGGCGACGACGGGGGTGAAGTAGAAGTAGCCGATCTGCAGGACGCCGAAGCCGTAGGCGGGCTGCAGGAGGATGGAGAGGGTGGTGTTGATGCCGACGACCCAGGCGAAGGTCTGAGTGAGTGAGCGAAGCGAACGAACGAACGAACGAGCGAACGAGCGACGAGGAAGGGGTGAGGAAGAAGGTTGAGTGAAGACGACGAGAAGAGCAGACGACGACACCCACCAACGGATAATAGATACACGTCAGCGCCACGGTCGGCTTGGCCAGCACGCGCAGGAAGCGCATGGCAGCGGCGCCCAGGGTGTTGCGCAGATGGCGCGAGCGGAACTGGGCGATGCCGAGCACGCTCTGCGCGCGGGTGCCGAGGGACGGCTGGTCGGCGGGCGGGATGCGGCGGTCGTAGTACGTCTCGCGCAGGAAGAGCGTGGCGGACACAAAGGCAAAGGCGGTCATGGCGGTGTAGACCCAGAACGGGACGGGCCAGGGTTTCGTGGTGAGCTGGAAGGCCGTGAGGAGGGGGCCGAGGTACTGGGGTGTTAGTGAGGGGAGGTCGAGGACGTCCAGGTCAGGTGACCACAGGTGACCTCGCCGAGGTGAACGCACCGGACTGATAATGACAAACGACGCCCAGATGTTGATCTTGCGGGCGCGCTCGTGGAAGAAGAAGAGGTCCTGGACGAAGAAGAGGCCGATGGCCTGGGTGACGGTGCTGAAGAAGCCGTTGAGGATGCGCGCGGTCATGAACGATGCAAACGAGGTGGCGGCCGCGCACCAGGCGGCGGTGCCGGTGGCGACGAGCAGGAACCAGAAGACGACGGGCAGGCGGCCAAAGTACGCGGCCAGGACGACGGCTGGGGGTTAGCGAGAGTCTGCAGAAAGGGAGAGAGAGGGGGAGAGAGCACCGATGATCCCGCCCGCCCCCAGCATAAAGACGTTGCCGGCCTGGCTGTGGTTGACCTCGTCCTCGGTCATGTTCCATTGTCTGGGGGTCAGCACGTTCTGCTACGGCTTCGCTGGGCACTCACTCCGCCTGCGCAATCAGCGTGACCGCGCCGACCGCGCTGCCGTAGTCCGCCAGCAGCGCGGAAAAGGCCACGACAAAGAGCATCGCGTGCTTGGCCGCCCAGCCCCAGTTGAGCGGGTCGCGCGGGTCGGCGCTGGGCTGCGGGATCAGGATCGTGCGCCCGTCTTTGGCGCGCCGCAGCCCGGCCGTCGCGCGGTCGTCCGCCGCCGCGTCCAGCACATAGCCGTCGGCCTCGGCGAACTCGTGCAGCGTGTCCAGCGGCTTCTCCGGGGGGGCGGGGGCGGCCGCCTCGACCTGGGTGGCGTCGGGTTTGACGTCGTCGGGCATGTTGGGGGGGNNGGGGGGGGGGGGGGGGGGTCGTCGTCGTCGGACAGGGAAGAGAGCAGAAGAGAGTCGTTTGTGTCGCGGCATAGAGACAGTTACACACATACACGCCCCATCTATATATAGCCTCGACAACTGCCGAACCACTTGACGAGGTGGAGTGCCTCCTCCGCCTTTGGCTCTTGGGCCATGTGACGTCGCCGTGCCTTCGGTCCTTTTCCGCGGCTGCCCGCCGGATCGGATGCATTGCCCCGGAAAGGACCGCGGGTGCGGGGAAGCCCGTATCCCGCCACCCACGCTCCCCCTGCCCTACGCCCTGTACAGCGACTCGTCCAGGCGGCTGTCGCGCGAGAACGGCGCCCCCAGCCGCGCGCGGTCCTGGCGGAACAGCGCCGGCAGCCGGCGGCTGTGGCTGATGTCGGCGAGCCCGAGCCCGTCGCCGGTCTCGACGAGGCTGACGGGCACGTCGTCGCGCAAGACGTAGCCGCAGCGGTCGCCGTCGAGGGGCGGCGCCGACGTCGCGGTCGTGGCCGGATCCCGCAGCCGCAGCTCGGCCAGGCCGCGCGTCAGCCCCGCGTACAGCACGGGCGCCAGGTCGGACGGCTTGGCCAGCGCGTACACGGGGCCGGCGGTCTGCGGCAGCGGCGGCAGGAAGACGGAGGCGTTGGGCCGGTAGAAGTCGGCGCGCAGCAGCGCGTGGCGGGCGCAGGCGAGGTCGGCAGCGCCACCGGCGCGGACGCAGACGGCGCGGGGGGCGACGCGCGGCGGCGGCGCGCCGGTCAGCGCCTTGGGCAGCGGCCCCGGCGCGGCGGCGGCGCACGGCAGCGCCTCGGCCCAGCAGTAGGCGCGCGGCACGCGGAAGTCGAAGATCTTGACGACGGGCGCGCGCGCGGAGCCGNNGGCGCGCGCGCGGCCGCGTTTGCGCAGTGGCGCGCGTGGCCGGCGGCGTACACGGCGCACCCGCGCGGCGGCGCCGAGCACATGCTGCCGCTGCTGGTGTGCGCGGGGGCGGCGGGCGACGAGGCGGGCCAGACGTACGTGGACGACTACCTGGGGCTGGGCATTCACTCGTATTACTGGGAGTGAGGAGAGAGTACGGGGAGTCTTACAGAGAGTACAGAGTACCATGAAATTGCTGACTAGTCATGTCCTGACCGGCACGTGCAGCCGCCGCGCCGCCGCCGTGTCCAGCCCCGGCGACTGCCGCAGCACGGCGACGGTCGCGTCGTAGTGCGCCTCGGCGTAGGCCTCGGCGTCGTGGGCGAGCAGCCAGGCCTCGCGCGGCAGGCGGATGGACTCGGGGTGGGCGCGCGCGTGGGCCAGGTCGGTGCGGTGCCAGGTGTCGCGCGTGGTCTCGCCGGTCTTCTGGGCGGCGCGCACGCGCTCGTAGCGCAGGGCCTCGAAGGCGGCGACGGCCTCGGGGACGCGGGCGGGCGTGCCGGCGCGGCGCAGGGCGACGGCCAGCGTGGCGCCGTCCTCCATGGCCTGGGACGCGCCCTGGATGGAGGTGGGCAGGAACGGGTGGGCGGCGTCGCCGAGCAGGGCGATGCGGCGGCGCGGCGAGACCCAGGCCGGCAGCGGGTCGCGGTACACGAGCTTCCAGTCGACCAGCGGCTCGGGCGTGTGGGCGAGGATGCGCGCGACGACGGGGTCGGCCCAGCCGGCGACGGCGGCGCGCGCGTCGGCCACGGGCGCGGCCAGCTGCCAGCGCTCGTCGATGTCGGCCGTGTCGCGGTGCGTGCACACCCACGAGAAGCTGCCCTGCTGCTGCAGCGCGGCGGCGATGAAGTGCACGTCGGGGCCGAGCCAGCACACGTGCTGGTCGTCGCCGGGCGCGTGCCCGAAGAAGAACGCCGTCACCGGGTCGGCCGCCAGCGCCGCGCCGTCGAACCAGGCCCGGTACACGGCGTAGCCCGACGGCAGCGGCCGGTCCGCGTGGCCGAGCACGAGCGTGCGGCCGAGCGAGCGCACGCCGTCGGCGGCGAGCACGACGTCGGCGGAGAGGGTGACCCTCTGACCATCCTCATCCTCGTCCTCGGCCGCCACCTCCGCCACCACAAACGCCCCCTCCGCCGTCTCCCCGTACTCGACCACGCGGTGCCCCAGCCGCACGTCGATGCCGCACGCCTGCACCGCGTGCTCCAGCACCACCCGGTGGAACGCGCCGCGGTGCCCGTTGTACCGCGGGCCCCAGGCGCGCAGCTCGTCCGCCCACGTCTGCCGCAGCAGGACGTCGCCGTCGCACGTGCGGAACTCCAGCCCCTTCGACTGCAGGCTGAGCGCCTCCAGCTGCGCCGCCACGCCGGGCCAGCGCTGGAAGATGCGGCTCGCGTTCTGCCCAAAGCTGATAATGTCGCCCAGCTCCTTGCGCTCGGGGAACTTCTCCAGCACGGTCACCGCGTGCCCGTGCCGGTGGCACTCGATGGCCGCCGTCAGGCCGGCAAAGCCGGTGCCGACGACGAGCACGCGGAGGCCCGAGGGGGGATGGTCGGTGGTGGTGGCTGGTGGTGGCTGGGCAGTGGTGGTCATGACGGAGTATGCTGAGGATGGAAGTCGACTCTGTATTGGCCCTCTGCTGTCCACGAGATAGTCCACTTCCTTCTAGTACCTATAGTGTTCCAAACTTATAACACAACGCACCGGGCCCATCCCTCCGACCCCCCCAGCCCGTCTTCTCGACGAACCGGCACGGCCCCGTTACCCCATACTCCCCCCCCCTACCCCGGCCTCGCAGCGGGCCCGACCCCATCTACCCCATCTTCCCCATCTGGGGTACCCTGCGCTAGAGCCCGCCACGCCTGGGCACAGGCAGCACGGCACGGTCAATCGGCAGTTGCGCCGTCGTCCATGTGTGGGGAAAGGGCGCCCAGGCCACTCCCGTCCTCGCTTCCCGGGCTGGCGACAGGGGGGAAGGGACAGCATCCGTGGCCAGGCTGAATCTTCATTTCCTGGGGCCGTGTAAGGCATGGGTGTGACGCTGATTCATTGCGTTGATGGCTCCTTCTTGCAGGAGTATAAAGGTGGAAGAGTGTCGATCTGTTTGTTGTGTGTTGTTTGTTTTCTTTTGCTTTGTTTTGTTCTGTTTTGTTGTTTTGTTATTCTGTTTTGTTGCTCTTCTTATTCTACACCACTCTCCTCTCATCACCATGGTTTGGGGCATTCTCGAGCTGCCGGACGGCGCCCATGCGCCCGGCACAGGTACACACGTTGCTCGTCCTGCTCGTCCATGAACGGCTCTGACTCCCCAGTGCTTCTCTCTGACCAGTCCGACCTGCCGCCCGAGTACGAGAACATCCCGCGGGAGCTGCTCAAGCATGGCAAGGGCAAGATGGCGAATGTGCTGCTGGCGCCGCAGCCGATGGACTCGCCGAATGATCCATTGAATGTGAGAGAAGGAAAGAAAGAAAAAAGTGAGAAAAGAATTCAAATACCAACCAACAGTGGCCAACCTGGCGCAAAGACCTCGTCCTCCTCATCACCGGCCTCTCCGCCGGCGTCGTCGGCGCCTACGGCCCCATGCTGTCGCCCGGCTTCGTCGTCGTGTCGGCCGAGCTCGGCATCTCCGTCGACACGCTGTCGCAGGCCACCGCCTGGCTGATCCTGACCATTGGCATCTCGCTCTTCCTCTTCAACCCCATCGCCAAGAAGATCGGCCGCCGGCCCGTGTACCTGGCCTGCAGCGTCATCATGCTGACGTCGTCCATCTGGGGCGCGGTGGCCAAGGACTACAACTCGTTCCTGGCCAGCCGCGTCTGGGGCGGCCTGGGCATGGGCCCGTACGAGGTGCTGGTGCAGTGCACCGTCGCCGACATGTACTTTGTGCACCAGCGGGCGACGCGCATCGCCGTGTGGAACATGTTTCTGCTTTGTGGCATTGCGGGGGGGTCCTTGATCTCGGGGTACATTATTGATGTGAGGCCCCTCTTTGCCCCCTTTTGAAAAAAAAAAATAAAAAAGAAAGAAGGAAAGTAAACACAACTGACCCAACTCCCCAGAACCAAGGCTGGAAATGGACCTTTATCTGGTGCGCCATCTTCTTCGGTGCTCTCCTGCCGCTCGTCTACTTCTTCGTCCCCGAGACCGCCTACAACCGCCCGCCGCTGGCCGAGCGCTACGCCGACTACGACCTGCACCGCACGTCCTCGGAGAAGGCGGGCGAGCCGGTCGTCGTCAACCGGGAGACCGCCGAGCGCAGCCGCCCGCCGACGACGGAGCCCAAGCACTCGTTTGTCCGCTCGCTGCGCGTCTTCACCGGCACGTACACGCAGACGCCGCTGCTGCGCATCTTTCTGCGCCCCTTTGTCGTCTTCTTCTACCCGGGCGTCTTCTGGGGCTTCCTCATGTACGGCACCACGCTGTCGTGGATCGTCGTCTTCACCGTCGTCAACGGCATCATCTTCACGGAGCCGCCGTACAGCTTCTCGGTCTCGCAGACCGGCCTGCTCTCGCTGTCGCCCTTTGTCTTCACGCTGCTGGGCGAGGCCGTCGCCGGCCCGCTCAACGACTGGCTCAGCGTGCGCCTGGCGCGCCGCAACCACGGCGTCTACGAGCCCGAGTTCCGCCTGCCGCCCGCCGTCTTCCCGCTCGTGCTCGGCGCCGCCGGCTTCTTCGGCTTCGGCGCCACCGTGCACTTCCAGACGCACTGGGCCGGGCCCGTGCTGTGCTGGGGGCTGGCCAACATGGCGCTGGCCTTTCTCAACACCTGCGTCTTCCCCTACGTCATCGACTCGCACGGCAGCGTCAGCGAGGAGGCCTTTGTCGCCATCAACGCGCGCAACTTCCTGACCTTTGGCATCACCTACTTTGTCAACAGCTGGATCGCGCGCTCCGGCGTGCTCGTCGTCTTTGTCGCCCTCGGCACCATCTACGTCGGCATCGTGCTGACCACCATCCCGCTCTGGATCTTTGGAAAGCGCGCGCGCGCCTGGATCGCCAACAACAAGGCCCTGCAGCGGTTCATGTTTGAGGATGAGTAGGGGGGACGAAGGGGGAGGGGGAGGGGGGAGGGGGGACAAGGGGAGTGAATAAGGAGAAGCCCAAGAAGGAAAATATCCGGCAGACTCAGGTGTGCGAATGCGTAAAAGGACCACTGGAAAGCGTTTCAAAGCCCAGAATTAAAGAACCAAGTTGCCGTCTTGCTTACACGGTAGCGTAAAGTGAAGCCGGTGATGGGACGTGCCAAGACGGGCACTAACCGAATGGGCAGATGTAGCTCACCGCTTTTGATTCTCCGGCAGAAAAATGAGGTCGGTCCCGCTAAAAAAAAAAAAAAAAGAAGCAAAGAAAGAGGCAGGAAAAAAGAGACGAAGGAAACAAAAGACACGAAACCTTGAACCAACACACAACTTGCCCTCTCCCCGCACAACACCATGGCGTCGCAAAAACGAAAGCACGGCGGCGACGATGTCTTCTACTACACGATCGAGGACGACGAGCCGATCGAGGACGAGGTGTCGGACGTGGACGCGGACGCCCTCGACGACGAGAGCAGCAGCAACCCGCCCCTGAAGAAGGCCAAGACGGGCAAGAAGAAGGGGGGGAAGAAGGGCAAGCTCTCCGCGGCCGCAGCCGATCCCGAGCCGGAGCCCGTGCCCGGGGGCAGCGGCGCGAGCGAGTTCGACCCGTCGTTTGAGTTTTTCGACGGGGGCGACGGCGACTTGGGCGACGAGGAGGTGGAGGGGGCGGCGGAGGCGAACGCGCACACGATGCAGTGGATTGGGGCGGAGCGGATCGTGGACATTGCGGAGATGATCCGGCGGAAGCGGGAGGAGAAGGCGGCACTTGCGAAGGAGGGAGGGGAGGGTGAGGCGGAGGTGGAGGAGGAGGAGGAGGCGGAGGAGGAGGAGGCGGAGGAGGAGGCTGGCGAGGACGAAGAAGAAGAGGACGACGACGAGGACGACGAGAACTTCGGCGTCGACCTGGACGATGAGGTCCTTGCCGAGGACGGCTTTGGCATGGGTGCGGCGTCGGACGACGAAGAGGAGGACGGCGTGCCGACCAACGGACATGCCGACGACGACGACGACGACGACGCGGCGTCGGATGGCGACTCGGTGGCGACGCCGGTGGACCACCCCGACGACGAGGAGGAAGAGGACGCGGGCTCGGACGACGGGTCGTGGTCGAGCGAGGAGGAGGACGACAACGACGGCGACCGGGAGGAGCGGGCGCGGCAGGACGCGTTCTTTGCGGACGGCGAGAAGGAGAAGAAGAAGCGCGGGCAGGCGGCGGGCACGGGCGGCGGCGACCGCGGGGAGAGCCTGGCGGACCCGGCGGCGAGCGCGCTGGCGTCGGTGCCGTCGTTTGAGGCGATGCGGCTGTTCTCGCGGCCGATCCTGCGGGGGATCGCGGCGGCGGGCTTTGCGCGGCCGACGGAGATCCAGGCGAAGACGATGCCGTTTGCGGTGGAGGGCAAGGACGTGGTGGGCCAGGCGGTGACGGGGTCGGGCAAGACGGCGGCGTTCTTGCTGCCGATCCTGGAGCGGCTGCTGTACCGGCCGACGAACGTGCCGACGACGCGGGTGGTGGTGCTGCTGCCGACGCGCGAGCTGGCGGTGCAGTGCCACCGGGTGGCGGCGCGGCTGGCGGGCCACACGAGCATCACGCTGGCGCTGGCGGTGGGCGGCACGTCGTTCAAGGCGTCCGAGGCCGGGCTGCGCACGCGGCCGGACATTGTGATCGGCACGCCGGGGCGCTTCATCGACCACATGCGCAACTCGCCCAGCTTCGCCGTCGACCGCGTCGAGATCCTGGTGCTGGACGAGGCCGACCGCATGCTGCAGGACGGCTTTGCCGACGAGCTCAACGAGATTGTGCAGACGCTGCCGCGCGCGCGCCAGACGCTGCTCTTCTCGGCGACCATGGGCGCGTCCGTCGACCAGCTGATCCGCGTCGGCCTGAGCAAGCCGGTGCGCGTGGTGGCGGACGCGCAGACGCGCACGGCGCGCTCGCTGACGCAGGAGTTTGTGCGGATCCGGGGGGGGGCGGGCGACGCCAAGAAGAAGAGCAAAGGCAGCAAAGGCGACCGCGACAACGCCTTCGACTCGCTGCGCCTCGGCTACCTGCTGCACCTGTGCACGACGCGCTACCGCGACCACACCATTGTCTTCTTCCGCGAGAAGCGCCACATCCACGAGGCGCGCATCGTGTTTGGGCTGCTGGGCCTGACGTGCGAGGAGCTGCACGGCAACATCAAGCAGGCCGAGCGCACGGCCAGCCTGGACTCGTTCCGGCGCGGCGCGGTGTCGTTCCTGCTGGCCAGCGACCTGGCGTCGCGCGGCCTGGACATCCCGGGCGTCGAGACGGTCATCAACTACGAGGTGCCCAAGACGCTGGACGACTACATCCACCGCATCGGGCGGACGGCGCGGGCGGGCCGGCGCGGCGTGGCCGTGACGCTGGTGGCGGAGGCGGACCGCAAGTTTGTCAAGGCGGCGGTGAAGGCGCTGCGGCGGGGGCCGGGGTCGGACAAGACGACGACGACTCCGACGACGTACAACATCCGCAGCCGGGCGGTGGAGCCGGCGGCGGCGGCGGCGTGGCAGGCCAAGGTGGCCGGGCTGGGCGAGGACGTGGCGGCGATTGTGCGGGAGGAGCGGCAGGCGCGGCAGCTGGCGCAGGCGGAGATGGAGATGACGCGCGGCGAGAACATGCTCAAGCACCGCGACGAGATCCTGGCGCGGCCCAAGCGCACCTGGTTCGAGAGCGGCCGCGAGAAGGAGGCCAAGAAGGTGCTGGAGCGGCGCGAGCGGCGCGAGGCCGAGGCGGGCGGGCGGGCGGCGCGGGCGCCGACGTCGGTCGAGCGGCTGCGCGAGCAGCTCAAGGCCAAGCACGCGGGCGGCAGCAGCGGCACGACGCTGAGCAACAAGGACCGCAAGCGGCTGGACGCCAAGGCCGAGCGCGTGGCCGGGCTGGGCGGGATGAAGCTCAAGCAGGAGAAGAAGGCGCTCGCGGGCAAGACGCAGCTGGGCAAGGTCATGAAGAAGGGCGGCAACGGCGGCAACGGCGGCAAGGAGAGCAAGGTGGCGAAGCCGGGCCGGGGCAAGACGGCCGGGGCGAGCCGGGGGGGAGGCCGGGGGGGAGGCCGGGGGGGGCGTGGCGGCGGCCGGGGGGGGAAGGGGCGGCGGTAGACAGTCAACGTATAGACAGGGAGGGCAGTGTGAGAAGAGAATTCAAAGAAAGCAAGCAGACAAATCGGAGCAAGAATAGGGAGAGGTCTGAGCAAGAGTAGGGAGGTGGTCGGTAGTCAGTTCTGTAGTCAGGGCAGGTCTTTAGTGGGGCGGCCGTAGGCGGTCTAGCCCTGTAGCTCCCCTCACTGAATCTGTTGAACGACACTCACCCCTTTCATCCTCCCCTTGCCTCGTCCCGCGTGCGAGACGTTCGTTTGGCTGACAGTGTCCGAATATACATCCTTTTGTTGGGCTAGCGAAGAGCATCTCGCCCGCCTCACTCGTCCGCCTCGCTCTCGACCTCGCTCACCTCGTTTGACCTCGACCTCCTCGACCTACCTCGACCTACCCCCCCGACCCGACCTCTCTCGACCGTGGCGCCCCTCTGGCGACCCCGACTGCTGCGCCTGCGCACCCCGCGGACGCCGGTACTGCCGAAGCCGCAGACGCTCCTGCCGAAGCCGCGTGAGCAGCAGCAGCAGCGGCCGCCGCCCCCCGCCCCCGCCTCGCTCCGCGAGCACTACCGCCGCCTGCGCCTGGAGACGCTGCCCGGCTTCCGCCAGCGCGCGCACGCGCGGCTCTACCGCTTCGTCGCCGACCACGCCCGCCGGCGGCGCCAGCAGCGGCCGCGCCGCCTGCGCCAGCGCCTGCTGTCGCTGCGCTTTCTCGCCGACGGCGGTCTTCTCCCAGACCCTCCTCCTCCTCCTCCTCCGACTCCCCCCTCTTCGGTGATGGCGTCCTCGTCCCCCCCCGGCCGCCGCCGCCGCCTGGCCGCCATGGCCGGCACGGTGTACCGCGCGGGCGTGGCGGCGGCCAGCGAGCTGCGCGAGCAGTACAACAGCGCGGGCGGCGTGGGCGGCGTCGTGGGCGGAGGCGGCGGCGGCAGCAGCCGCGAGATCGGGGGGGCGGCGGGCGGCGGCCTGGCCGACGACGACCGGCCGCCCAGCATCCCGGGCGCGTTCCCCGAGGTGTCGTTTGCGACGGGCGGCGACGCGCAGATGGTGCTGTTCCCCATGTACGCCAAGACGCACACGCGGCGGTCGCGGTCGTCGGCGGCGGCGGCGGCGGCCCGGACCGCATCGCCGGCGTTGGATAGCGACGACGACGGCCCGGCTGCCGCGGTCGACAACGGCTTCTGGCGCCGCGAGTTTGCGCGGCACGAGGACGAAACGGCCGTGGTCGACGTGTACGTGCACGGCTGGCTGTACCTGGCGCCGCAGGGCCCGCTGAGCCGCAAGAACCGCATGGTGATCGGGCTGGCGCGGCGGCTGAGCGGCATCCCGGCGCCGTCGCAGTGGGTGCCGGCGGCGGCGGCGGCGGCAGGGGGTCAGGGCGACGACAAGATGGTGGCCGAGGACCCGCGCGACCAGCAGTCGATCCTGCAGGCGGCGCAGGCCATCGACCGCGTCGGCCACGGCGAGACGGAGGTGGCCATCCGCGGCGGGTACAGCGAGACGCCGGAGAAGGCGGCGAGCTACGACGACGACGACGACGAGGCCGATGCCGACGCTGTGCCCAAGAGCAGGCGGCGGCCGAGGAGCCCTCCCCCCCCGCCCGGACCGGGCAAGCTCACGCCGCGGACGTCGTGGGCGGCGTCGATTGCCAACGGGCTGACGGGCACGGCGACGACGGTGGCGGCGGCGGCGGCCGGGACGACGACGGCGGCGCCGGAGATGACGCCGGCCGAGCTGGCGGCGGCCAACGCGAACCTGCTGGCGCGGCTGGGCCCGTTCCTGACGACGGCGGTGGTGCAGCAGCCGGTGACGCTGTTCTTCTACAACGACGCGCAGTCGCAGTCGCGCACGGTGGTCACGACGGACGCGGGCCACTTCTCGCTGTGCGCGGCGCTGGACTTTGTGCCGACGCACGTGCGCGTGCTGGCGACGGGCGGCGGCGGCGGGGCCGGGGCCGGGGCCGGCACGACTCCCGGCGCGCTCGGCGGCGGCGACGCGCCGCTGTACAGCGCGCTGACGCACCCGCTGTCGGCGGTGGCGCCGATCGCGCTGGTGCCGGACCGCGGCATCAGCCTGATCAGCGACATCGACGACACGGTCAAGGCCAGCAACATCGCCGCCGGCACGCGCGCCATCTTCCGCAACACGTTTGTGCGCGACCTCGCCGCCATGGCCGTCGACGGCGTGCGCGAGTGGTACGGCGCCCTGCGCGCCCGCGGCGTCCAGTTCCACTACTGCTCCAACAGCCCGTGGCAGCTGTTCCCCATGCTGTCCGCCTTTGCCGCCCGCGCCGGCCTGCCCCCCGGGCCCCTGCACCTCAAGCAGTACAGCGGCATGCTGCAGGGCATCTTCGAGCCCGTCGCCGAGCGCAAGCGCGGCACCCTCGAGCGCCTGCTGCGCGACTTCCCCCGCCGCCGCTTCCTGCTCGTCGGCGACAGCGGCGAGGCCGACCTCGAGGTCTACACCGACCTCGTCCTCGCCCACCCGGGCCGCGTGCTCGCCGTCTTCATCCGCGACGTCACCACGCCCGAGCAGCCGGGCTACTTCGACACCGGCGGCGCGCGGCCCGCCGCCGCCGCGGCCGCCCC